>KE506797.1:1260-32225 GCA_000441515.1 Elaeis oleifera | reverse complement strand
ATAAATCATTTTAAAAGGTAGAGGATTCTTATAAGATAAGGATCTACTTTTTAAGATGACAGGGTTCCTAATATGTGTCAGGGCTTATGTCTATTTAAAGGGAGGTCTCTAGGATTTCTTAGTATTGATTTTTATCATGAAACCTTCTCTCTCTCCATCTCCATGCCTCCTCTCTCTCATATTCTTCCTTTCCATACCCAAAGATTGGGCATTCTCTCTTCCACATGTCTAGAAGGAGTTCTGGTGACTTAGAGATCAAGGATCGAGGAGAAGAAGAAGAAGGCTGCAGATCAAGGAGTTGATCTCTCAATTAAGATCAAAAGAGTTGATCAGAGTCCTCAAAACCAAGGTTCTTCTTGAGAAGAAGAATCTTCTACGAAAAAAAATTCGAGATTGATCCTGATGGACACCCGTAGAGGCCGGACACATGTGCGGCTCCATCTTCTACGAATCTGAGATCATCTAAAGCAATGAATTTCTACCCGCACAAAGGTAATGAGATATGATCTCATATTTTCTTAAATTTTAGATTAATTATATGTATTTCTTCTGGACTTGGGTGGGTTTAGATCTGGTATATTGCATGTGGAGTTCAAGGATTTAATCCGATTTATTTTTTGCTGCATGATTTTAAATTTAAAATCTACACATGCTGCCTACCCTATTTTCTATCAGTAAGAAGGCCTCATCTTCTCGAAATAGTCGGTCAGGGAATTTGATCGATGACTCTCTTTCAGATCCGAAAATGAAAGTTTCTTCCTTATCCAGGCCCAATGTTGAATGAATCCGGGAACAGTACCGTATCTCGGAGCAGTATGAACTTTCCACTCTTGGTTCGAACGATCGGATGAACTCTCTTCCTCTAGGCTAGATCGTATTTTATGTCGAGGGCCTTCAGACCGATCTTTGATTCTCGATTTCAGAGTTTGTCCAAAATTTTTTTGATTACTATGGTCTCTGTCCTGCTCAGCTAGCTCTAAATTTCATCCGACAGATCATTAATTTGTTTTGTTATGTCGACTTATCCCAACTGAACCTCATCCTTCTCTCTTTCAGTCTTTCTTGGTCCTTCATCCTCATCCCAAGGCCAAGGGTTGGTGGTTCTTCAACTCGAGAAAAGATCTTTCTTTCATCTCCGATCTTTCATCGTCCATTCATGGATGGAAGAATCAATTTTCTTTGCTTCTTCTTCTGCTCCTTGGGGCTTCTCTTCGTGTTGGGGTGATCTGAGAACTAACCCCAACAAAATAGTCGGATGGAGACTGATAATCAAGAAGATTTTTTTCAACTAAACGATATGGAAGTTTCACTGCAGTGAAAGCTGATGACCGAGCAAGCTCTCTACGATGCTGAATTTAGTTCGATAACTTCTTTAGGTATAACATAGTCAGCCATTTCACTTTTTCTTTTATTGTTTCTAAGTTTTGTACTAATCTTTTTGTTTTGATTGCAGCTATGCAAACAAGGGCACGAGTATCAGCCACCGACATCAGCTCACATGCTGCCAAGAAGAAGATAGCAGTTGAAGCTGGACCTTCTCGACCGTCGAAGAAGAGTCGGATCGCTACTCCATCGGTACCAATGAGGGAATCTGATATTTCGTCGGAGACAGTTTCCAAATCGATCCTAGCATTGTCGGCTCCAACAATGCTTCTTCCGACTGAGGCACCGTCTACTGAAGCTGGGATGGCGAGAGATGAAAGAGCAGCGACAGAACCATCAGCGGCCCCATTAACGGGGGTTCAAGTCGGATAGATCGCAGTCGAACCTCAGCAGTCTGTGACTGTGCCAGCTATTCCTCTAGGGGAATGATCTCGGATGCAATCAAGTACTGATTTTTTGATGGTCTCAAGCACGCGACCACCGATCAGAGATCAGAGAAAGGCGCCAGCAACTTCAACCGATGATGGGTCATCTGTGGGCCTTCCCACACTCTTCGACATCAAGATCTCTGAAGGTGAGTTAGCCTTAGCCAATCCAACATTGGCCAAGTGGCTCATTGAAGCTGCTCTTCTCCCAACTGATAGGGAGAACAAGAAGAGTCAGACGATGGCTAAAATATTTTTTCCTTCTACCCGATGATACTTGGGATAATTTTCTGACATTTCTCCTTTTTTTAATCTAAATCGACTTATCTTTTATTTTCAATGGGCACACGATATGCACACTTTGGAGAGTGGGTATCAGAAGATCGCTAACTTTCATCGATCTTGGATGGATAAGGTGACAGCCGTCAATGCTGAGAAAACTGTTGCTGTCGAACAACTTCAGGTGGCAACTGAACAAGAGGCAAAGCTTCAAGAAGAAATCTTTCGTCTGACTGCTGACCTTTAGTCTTCCAAAGTCAAGCTTAAGTCAGCTCATCAAAACATCACATCTCTCGAAACCCAGATCAGGAGTAAGAAGCACTCCATCCATTGGCTCCGGAGAGAAAGGGATGGATGTATTGAAAGCTAGAAGCAGAGTGCACAAGGCATTAGGCCACCTTGAAAGGCTAGCAGTGGTCGATGCTGAGTCGGCCTCCGCAAGAGCTGAAGCTGAGTTAGTGAGGGATGCCCTGAGTCTGACCATCGAGAACTTCAAGAATTGAAAGAATTGAAGGAAGAAATTCTCGAAGGTGGATTTGCTTCCTACTACATCGGATACGAGGACGGTCGAGATGCGATCGATAAATTGTATCCGGACTTGGACTTGAGCAGCATCATTCCTTTACTTTAGAAGAAGAAGCTGCTGAAGAGGGCACCGTGCCGGTTGAAGATGATGCATCGACTGCATCAGGACCTGCTCCAGCTACCGAAGCTGTGCCGGAGCAAGATGACAAAGAAAATAACTGGTGATCGATGTAACATTTTACTTTTTTTGTAATTAGATAAATTTGTAATCAGATTTTGGTCCAATTTTGTAACTTTTCCTTCAATGAATGAAAAGAAAATTTTCAAAGTATGAATTTCTATTCTTTTATGTACTTCCAATATCGTAGAATCATAGTCGGACAATCAAACACCAATCGACGAATCGAATGTTCAATAATAACTATTGTAGAATTTATCTATTAGTCGAATGTCGATCGACATACTTTACCTTTTAGGTATTTGGATAGACGATGATAAGTCGAATATCCTTCGACTAACCGTAGTCAAGTCGGTATGTCTAGATATTTGATAAACAGTATTAAGCCAAATATCCTTCAACTGACTATAGTTAAGTCAGTGTATTTTTGATTCAATCGGAGTCGAATCGGCATAATATTCTGTTTAGTTAAACTAAGTCGACGTAAGTAGTTGTTCGACTAGAGTCAGTTTTTATAGTGAAAATCGAAATATAGTCGGTGTGTCAGTTTTTACAATAAAAAATCAAGATACAGTCGATAAGAATTGACTGTTCATTTATCGATCTACTGTCATTTTATAGTTTGGCTGAAGCTTTCATAATTCTAAAATTCAATATTTCATTCTGAACAGTGTACATATGAACAACTTTATTGATAATACATCTTCAAATTGTAGCATTCCAGATCCAAAAATAGTTGTTCCATCAAGAGTTTCTAGCCGATATGCATCTAGTCGAAGTGTCTCGATTATTTTGTAGGGTCCTTCCTAATTTGGAGACAACTTCTCTTAGTCCAAAGGCTTTGAGACTTCTATCTTTCTTAGGACCAAGTCTCCTGAACGGAAGACCTTCGGCTTAACTTTTGCATTATAATATCGGGCTACTCTTTGCCGATATGCTGCCATCCGAATTTGAGCTTGCTGTCGGACTTTCGAAAGTAGGTCTAGATCGGCTCTCCGATATTCTGAATTACTCAGCTCATTGTACTGTTCCATCCTGACTGATGGTAATCCGATCTCAAGTGAGATCATCGCTTCTGTTCTATAGGCCAGATTGAATGACGATTCTCCCATTGATATGCGAGGAGTTGTTCGATATGCCCATAGGATCGGATACAGTTCTTCCACCCAGAGGCCTTTAGCTTCATTCAGTCTGATTTTGAGACCATGCAGGATTGTTTGATTTGTTACTTCCACCTCACCGTTAGATTGTGGATTGCCGACTGATGTGATCTTGTGCGTAATATAAAATTTTGCACCGAACTCTTTGAAGTTCTAATTATCGAATTATCGACTATTATCAGTGATGATGGTGTGTAGTAGATTGAATCTATATATGATCGACTTCTAAATGAAATCTTCCATCTTACTTTAGTGATTTATGCCAAAGGTTCAGTTCCACCATTTGGTGAATAATCAATGGCAACTACTATGAATTTCTTTGATCAGATGTTGGAGGAAAGGATCCAGTATGTCAATTCTTCATTGTGTGAAGGGCCATGGTGCAACAATTGATGTTAGCTGACTGGCCGATTAATGTTGTATATTTGCATACTTCTAACATGGTTCACATCTTTAGACAAGTTCAATTGCAACTTTTTTATGGTGGATCAATAATATCCTTATCGTAAGACTGTAAGCCAAAGATTTACCCCTCAAATGATTTTCACAAATTCCTTCATGAACTTCTCAGAGTGTATAGTCGGCATCTGCTGGTCTCAAACACTTCAGTAAAGAAAGAGAAAATGATCTTTATAAAGTTGGTCATTCATCAAAATATATTACGAGGCTGTCCATCTGAGTCATTTGGCTTCTGAAGGATTTGTTGTTAAAGTTCCATCAGTCAAATATTGGATGATTGAATCCATCCAGTTTGGCTCATCATTGACTTATAGCACTTCTTCGACTTTATTAATACTTAGCTGTTCTAGGCATTCAACGAATATCCAACCCAACGAGTTGAATGAAGTGGTCGCAAGTCAAGAAAGTGCATCGACTTGAGCATTTTCTGTTCTCGAAATGTGAGAGATCTCAAAATATTTTAGGATCGATACAAGATCTTTTAGCTTCTGAAGATACTTCATCATAATGGAATCTCGGGCTTCAAATTTATCCTTAACTTATCCGATAATCAACTATGAGTCGGTGAAGACCTTCAGGTTATCAATGTCAAGCTCTTTGGCAATCTTCAAGCCAACTAGGAGAGCTTCATACTCGGCTTCATTATTTGAAGCTTTAAAATTGAATCGAAGGACATATTCCGCTACAATCCCTTCAAAATTGATGAGAATGAGACCAGCTCCACTGCCTTATGCATTAGATGCTCCATCAATATATAGCACCCACACCAATGTTAAGTCAAGCTCGAAAGTTGCAACTTACTTATTTTGTCATTGAATTCATCCTCAAGATTATTGTCTAATATACTA
Organism: Elaeis oleifera; assembly: GCA_000441515.1. Lineage (NCBI taxonomy): Eukaryota > Viridiplantae > Streptophyta > Magnoliopsida > Arecales > Arecaceae > Elaeis > Elaeis oleifera. The sequence continues at coordinate 26,968 of KE506797.1, read as the reverse complement.
CACTCGGCAATGAAGTTGGCCAAAACTTGTGCCTTCATCGATGGACGTGGACGATATTAGATATCAAACTCGCTGAGTTTTATTATCCACTTTGTCATTCGACTTGAAGTATCAGGTCGGTATAAAATCACCTTCAACAGCTGATCTATCAAGACAACAATGGGATGTGCTTGGAAGTATGGGCGAAGTTGTTGCGATGATATGATTAGGGCATAGATCATCTTCTCTGCCCTTGAATATTTATTTGGTATTGTGAAGCACCTTGCTGGTGTAGTAAATAGGTCGTTAAATTTGATTTTCATCCTCTTGGATGAGTACCAAGTAACTGCTTCTGTTGAAGTTGCCAAATAGAGATACAAAGTTTCTCTCACCTTCGATTTGTAAGTAATGATGGAGATACTAGATATCTTTTTAGATCTTCGAAGGATTGTCAGTACTCATTTGACCATGAGAAGTCTTTTGCTTGTCTCAAAGTCTTAAAGAAAGGCAAGTATTTTCTACCAACCTTAAGATTAATCGGCTGAGTGCGGTGATCCTTCCATTAAGTTGTTGTATCTCTTTCTTGGAGCTTAGATGCTTCATATTAATAATAACCTTTATTTCTTAGGATTGACTTCAATTCCTCATTGTGACATAAGAAATCTAAAAAAATTTTCAGAAGTCACTTCGAATGCACACTTGGTTGGATTTAATTTCATCTGATATCATCGAAGTATGCTGAAGGCTTCTTTCAGATCCTGAATATGATCAGAAGTTTGGAAGCTTTTCACCAGCATATCATCCATATAGACTTTCATATTTCACCTGATTTGTGTTTTGAATATTTTGTTGATTAGCCATTGATAAGTAGCTTCGATATTTTTTAAACCGAATGGCATTACTTTGTAATAGTAGATGCCTTTGTCAATTACGAAGACTGTGTGCTCCTCTTCTTCGGGTGCCATCCGAATCTGATTGTACCCTATAAAGGTATCCATGAAGCTTAAGAGTCGGTGTCCCGAAGTCGCATCAACTAGTTGGTCAATCTTTGGCAATGAAAAACTGTCCGAATGTCCTTAGGACAGACTTCATTTAGATTTGTATAGTCAATGCAGATTCTTCATTTTTCATTGGCTTTTCTCACCATCACTATATTGACGAGTCAATCAGGATAATTAGCTTCTCTGATGAAGCCAGTTGTGAGGAGCTTGTCGATTTTTCATTGATGATCTTCTGTCTTTCAAAAGCAAAAGGCCTTTTCTTTGTCTCACCAGCCTAACTTTTGGATCAATATTTAGTCGGTGGGTTATTATGTCGACTTTTTTGTTGATGATTTTCTACCTTTCAAAAGCAAAAGGCCTTTCTTTTGTCTCACCAGCCTAATTTTTGGATCAATATTTAGTTGGTGGGTTATTATCTCCAGAGAAATACCTGGCATATTAGTAGCCGACCAAGTAAAAATATCAACGTTTGCTCTTAGTAGATTTATTAGTTGTTGCCATTTCGAATCAGACAACTGTGAGCCAATTTGGATCATCTTCTTAGGATCTTCTTCTTTTAGTGGAATGGAAATCAGTTGCTTGGCTGGTTCACCCTTTCTTTATTTTTCTTTGGTCCAATTTATCAACGAACAAAGAGTCTTCAGATTGATTATTCTGTATAGAGATCAGGAAGCAACGTTGGATGAGTTGTTGATCTCCACGCATCTCTCTGACTTCATTTCTTATTGAGAATTGGATCCATAGATGATATCTTGAGACTACTGCTCTCGGGCATTAAGTCCAGATCGTCCGAGTATGGTGTGATAAGCTGAGAAAACTCGGACAACTATGAATGTCAATAGAACGGTACTCTGTTGTGGATCTGTTTCAGTAGTTAATGAGAGAGTGATTTTTCTTCCACAGTAACTGCATCTCTAGTAAAACTGACTAATGGCATCGAGACTCTTCTAAGTCAATCAATCGGTAGTCGCATTCAGAAGAAAGTCAAATAAAAGGAACATCTGTTGAGCTTCTATTATCAGCTAATTTTTTTTTACATCATAATTTACTATCATCATCGAGACAACAACAACATCATCATGGAAAGTTGGTATTCTTCGAACATCATCTTCTAAAAAGTAATTATATTATCGAGTCATCGTTCTTCACCGACTCCTTTTCGAAAGTTGCCCCAAATTTTTTGGTCACCTGAAGATCATGTTGATTACTCCCACCATTGGTTGGTTGTTAATTATCTCCTTAGCTTGTGGCTGAGATTGTTGATCAATGAGAGGTTGAGTCGGGTGATCACATCAAAATTTTTGAAGTAGCCTCATCGAATCAGGACCTCTATCTCATCCCTGAGCTGGATGCACTGCTCGGTATTGTGACCGTGATCATGATAAATTGATAGTATTTATTCCTGTCATGGCTCCTCGATGGCGCTTTATTGATGGGGGTGTCGAAGATACTCCTCTTCTTCGATCACCATCAAAATCTATATACGGAGAGCAGAAAGAGGAGTATAGGAGACATATCTACTATAGCCATTCGGCTTCGGGCTCCATCGTCGAGGTGAAGCTCGCTTATTGATAGTTGACCGACTTGATTCAATCAGAGCTTCACTTTTTTTTGCTTCTTTTTCTGATCTTTTCCTTCTATTTGAAGCTAGTCAGAAGCACTCTCATTTGTGTGGATATACTTGTATGCGTGCTCCAAAGTTTAGTATAAGTCCGAAAAGAATCTTGTCTAGAGAATAGGTAATCTGGATTTCCTTAGACCCCTCTTCATGGCCAATATGGTTATATCTTCATTGAGGTCCCTGACCTCAAGTGTAGCCACATTGAAATGAGTCACAAAATCTCTCAACGTCTCTGTCTCACCCTGCTTAATGGAGAAGAGACTATTGGATGTCTATGGCACCTTTCGGCTAGTGCTAAAATGGGCCACAAAAGAATGCTCGAGTTGCTAGAAGGAGTTAATGCTCTCTGACTGAAGTCCAGAATACCAAGCTCGAGTAACCTTCTGAATAGTTGTCGAAAAGTTGATGCATAAGAGGGCATCGGTTGTCCCCTAAATCATCATGAGAGCTTTATAGCTCTCCACATAGTCGATCGGATCGGTGGAGCCGTTGTATGGCTCCATCTGCGATATCTTGAACCAAGATAGAATCGATTCATCCAGGATGTACTGAGAGAGAGATTGGGCAGTGCGAAAATCATAGTCACTGAAAGATTTTTGACCTTCCACCTAAAGTCAGACAAGCTGACGGTCGATCTCCTTGAACTTACGTTTATAGTCGTCTATCCACCATTGTCGGGACAATCCGAGGGTAGAACCCCCTGAAGAATTTGAGGATGGAGAAGCAGAAGGTGTACATGGCCTTTTTTCTTTTTTGATACTATGTACACGGGAAGGAGAAAAAGAATGCCGTGAAGAATGGGCAGCATGATGGGAGTGTCGAGAATATGATTGCCCATCTCGATGAGAGTGTCGAGATGGTCGTCGCTCTGGAGATAAAGAAGGTGAACGTCGTGGTGGATGGTGCTGTGCCTAGATGGCACTGAATGAGCCACCGGCTCTTCCATCGGTGGCTGCTGCTGCTGTTGTATTTATTACTACTAGAGGCTTTGGACTGCCTCCGTAAATACTTTCATTTGTTGCATAAGTACAGCAATTTGCGTGTCCGTAGTGACCACAGGACACGAAGAACTGAGCTCTGCCAATGGAGGTGGGGAGAACATCTTTCGATGGGAAGACTACCTCGTTGATCCTGTTGACTGTTGAGCTCTGATTTTTGGCATGATTGCTTGTATCTTTTCTTCTTACCTGATGCGTCAATCTATTGCGGCTAATCTCCTATTGCATCTATCGTCGGTGAAGAGCACCTATAAAATGAAGTCCACACTGATCGAAATTATGTCCGGTGAGGATCCTCCAATGCTTAAGTTAGTGGAAAGTGGTAAACAATAGATGAAGAATATTTGAAATAACAGAGTCTCAGTCCAAAATTATCTTACCAATGCTATTCATTTACCTCCCTTTTATAGGTAATTCAGATGTAACCATCGAGCACGTGGTCCCGCATCTTATGGCACTAAATTATTGGACCATAATCATAGAGTTAATGAGCTGTTTATGTCCATTAATGATCGTGACACGTAGTTGATAACCGTTTATAATGGTTAGATATGTAGGTTTCACACATTCTGACATTATGTGATCGTGAGAAGATAAGCTGACTATATGTCGGTAGTCGTGAATATCCGAATGAACATCGATCGGTAACTCTAATATGCTGATGATCATCGATCAGATATTAACTGAGTTGTCATGATTATCTGTTGATGGCTGAGAATAGCCGACTGTCGATCGGTCAACTGATTGTGAGTCGGCATGTTGTGTTTATGAAGCCGATCTATAGTCGGAATCGAAGATCGATTGAATTATCCCAACAGCATGATCCATATTTATATGATAGATCCTTAATAGGTGGTTTAGTAGATTTGATCTTATGCATGACTTAGATAAAATTATTTTAATCTATATTGTATTTTCACTGTAAATAAAAAAATAAAATCACATACATAAAACCATCCAATTCTAACATAAACTATGTCAACTATGATGATACTCCCATTCAAGGTAATGGCATATAAATCAAGGTTCAAGAGCACAAGCATAATATCACTCTTTTTAATAAATTGAAGAAAGATAGAGTGGGTAGCGTGAGTCAAACATGACAAAAGCATATGCATAAGCTACTCTAATAATGTATATCATGAATTTAAATTTATTGTTACTAATAATCCTAATTAAATGAGAAAACATGACTCACAAGCATATGGAATTATATAAACTTAACTTTCATTAGTACAAGTAAAATTAGGATACCTCTCACTACAACATCGAATGCTTGCGCATCTTGTTAGGTCAATGCATAAACTCAAGCCTGGGTCCTCTACTTCTATTGTCTTCTCTGATCTTGCTTTGGAGATGTGGCTTGACCCTAGCAAAAAGTCTGTCTACTTGAAGGGGTCTAAGAGGGCAGTGGTCTCTGTTGGATTTTCTACAGGTGCTAGTGTATGTAGATTTTAAAATTTTTTAAATCTAAAAATATAGTAACAAAATTAGATTAAAATACTTTAAATTTAAGCATGTATTTATCATATGAAAGTACCTATGGATCTAGTTCATATGCTAAAATTAACATAAACTGATTTTAGAATAAACAATAAAAGTCTGTAATCAATTCACATATTTGAATCACTTTTCTTGTTTCAAACCTGTAACTAGGGTTGAATTCAATTCAATCTCTGGATCTGAGGCTTGAACAGATTTTGAATCAATAGCACAAATGTTCTGCCTCCATGGATATCCATAGGGCCGATCTAAATAGATCCTCTTGACTCCTGCTTGCTTGAACCAAAAGTCTGATAGGCTTGAACTAAGTCTGGAGGGATTTTAATTATGAATCCTTTTGATCTTTCTTTCTTGATTCTTGAAGAAATCAAAAATCTTTTTTGATCTCTTAACTGACCAAGAAGAACAACAACCAAGAAGTGGTTGTAACTAACTCTCAACAAACTTGAGAGGAAAGAGAACAAGAACCAAAGCAAGTAGTGCCAACAATTGACACCACTCCCTTAAATGCCGCCCACCCTCTTTTTGGCTCCAAGAGAGAGAAGGGGCATGGGCTAGAGAGAGGAAGAGAAGGGGAGGCATGGGCCCAATGAAAGATGGCGGCAAGATGGGAGGAAGAGAGCTTATGTGAGAAGTAAAGGCTAGGATCCTTTATATAGATAACTTAAGGATGTCCTAATCAAATTAGGATCCTTCATTCTAATCATATTAAAATTTTGATCAAAATATAATTGAACAAATAAATAGAGTGCCACCCATATCTCACCTAAGTCCACACCCAATGCTAGGCATCCCATCATATTCGACCCAATTAAATGCTCAAATCAGCCCACATGGTTTTATAAATTCTCTTCAAAAATTCTTAATAAATAAAATCAAAAAAATTTTCTTGATTTAATCTAAGCCATAAATTAAATATTCAACCATTGAATTTATTGAATCAAATTCAATTAGATTCAAATCAAGTGCAGAAATTGATAAAAACTTATCATATAAGTAAACTAACAACAGGAGAAATTGGATTCACCTAGGTGCTAGCAAAGTTAACATGAACCCAATAAGATTTCTCCAAATCCATATAAATTGATACTTCATAAGTCCAATTGTAATCAATCTAGGTCTTCTCCCTTTATATGTGACCCCATAAGTTCAATTTTGTCTAGTAGTGAGATATATCATGATCTCTACCATAGGTATCACTGAAATCTCTTTCAATGGGTTGGAACAGTTCCACTCTAACTCGATAAAGATCATTGATCCAAAATGATCCTATTGAACTCTCATAATCCATCAATGATATCTAGCAATATGTAGTGGCAACCCAGTAGAACCAAAATAGAATCTCTAGGTGTAGTTAATGTATGACACAGTCTCTCTATCGTAAGTTCCGACTAGATGACAGGTCATGGATAAATCGTCAAACCTCATCATCAGTCATATGATAAATCCGATCAGCTTAAGTCCAATAGTGATTCTAATAAAATTCATTTTCATCAATCACACTACTATGCCTATAGACTTATGGACTCAACTTCTCAAATCTCATAAGACTATTCTCTATCAAGGTCGATAGATCCTATATAGATGCACACGTCGCTCGCACAGCTCAACCAACTGAAGTCAACATCCACTATAAAACTCATAATCAAGTTAATATTTATGTGTAGTCAAACTACAGCAATCTTACTGTGAGTAACTATGACACTGCAGGTCAAAGGATCAGTCACATAACTACAGTATTGAGATAATCACTAATGATCGAATAGAAATTCATGTAATCTCTCGTATGGTCACGCTCAGTACTAGTTGTTCTCTAACAATGATCCATACTTTTTGCTCAGTGCCTCTACACCATAGATTAGAGACTCATCTATCTCGAAGAAAATGAATCGTGCATCGATCTATCTGGAAGGATCACCATCTCCATGACTATCCTATGATCGGGAGTAATTTAGGAATCGATCATATATATCTCTAATTCTCAATATTTGAGAATATATATCGTAACATTAATTTCAAGAATGATTCAAGGACATATAACACTTGAATGAAAATAAAACTTATCTTTTATTGATTAAATCAATAGTTTAAGTATAAATTTATGTCATAGAATAAAAATGTGTCAGCCAACAATTGATTTCTAGGACATACATCTAACAGTCTCAGCCCATTCTCAGAGGGTTGTCTATATCTAGTGTTTTGGTGGGAGGGCATTCCACTTTTTTATGATCATACTATCCATAATTAAAGCAAGGTCCTAAGAACCAATGACATTCCTTCTCGATGAGGAAGCCCCAACATATGCCACACCAAGGCCCTTTCCCTGGCTAAGTTCCATCCGTCCTCTAGAAAGTTTCTTGTCTCTTGTTCAGACTACCAAATGGTTATCCATCTTGTTGACTCCTTAGTCTGGATCTACTCCTCATGTTCAATCTCTTGCTTGCACCATATTTTCAACTTTCTACTTGTTAACCCCAAAGGATTGATTTCGATGATAACAAAACTTTTGCATAGTTACTAATGGGTTTAAAGTGAAAGAAAATCTAGAAATTCAAGACAACATAAGTATGGTGAAGAATGCTTAAAAATCATCTCATAATATTTGGAGTCATCTTAAAATATTAGAAATAACTAATTTGAAAAAGAGCCATTTCTAACCTCAAAGGAGTTGCCTCCAAAAATAGAATCTAAGCTATAAGGTCACAAGAACGATCTCTAGATACATGCACTGACCTGTAGAACTGAAGGAGCCATCTCTGTTTACAAGTTGACCTACGAAAGTTCAAGAGTCATCTCTTAAAATCAAGAATTGACTGGTTGAAAGGAGCCTTCTCCTAAATCCATGAGTCAATTGGCAAAAGAAGGGGTCATCTCTTAGGTTCAGGAGTTGATGTGCATAATACCAAGGGCCACCTCATACTTGGAGGAGTCAACACCGTAAAGCTTGGAGTCAGCCTATGCTAAAGGAGCTGATGTACAAATGCTAAAGGAGTTGACCATTGGAGTCATCCCTAGAGTGGCCAAACTCATCCCTTCGGTAGTGCACTGAGCCTTGCAATGACTAGGTAACTATCCATTAATAATTCTATCAAAGCATTAAATGCCTTCTAATAGCTATTTTAAATTATTCCATGTAAACACAAGTGTTTGTTGCATCTATCAAGCAAAAAGTAAGAAAGAAAATTGAGAAAATAAAAATAAACATTTAAAGTAAGAAAACAATCTCAAGAGTATTAACAATAAAGAAGTGAAGCAATATCTCTTCAACATTATGAGCATTAACTGCAAGCATTATTTTCATATCTAACCTCAAGGAGGTTTGTTTGGTTGTATAAAAGCTTTTTCCTAGGGGTGTTACATGTGAGATAGAAGGAAAAATCTTATAGGGTAGGCTTAGCTAACTCCTGTAAGAGAGCTAGGATATTTGGGAGTTTTGGGAATTAAAATAGAAGTGGGTTACTCTAAACCACTATAAAAACTTATGTGTTTTTATATACATATTTTTCTCTTCTCCTCCCTCAAATGTTTCATTAATTTTTTCTTGCTAAGCACCTTCATAGCACTACACTCATTATGATTAGGATAAACTATTTTTTTAAAGAAATAAATTATTGCCAAGAAAGGTAGCAACCCAAGAGAGGAGTTGAATTGGATTGTTTAAAAATTTTAACTAAATTTGAAATCTAAAATGATTTATGCTTCAAATTAACTTATTTAAAGTACTTGTGAAGTGTTCAATATATATGGTAGTGAAATCAAGATATAAGAAAAGCTATGCAAGTATTAAAACAATGCAAAACAAAATTAAAAGCAAGTAAACAAATATGAAAGGACATAACACAAACACATAAAAATTATAGCGATTCGATGTAACCCCATACCTATGTCTACTCTTCAAGCTTTTCTTAAAAATTCTATTATAATCAATCCGATTATAGTACGTTTGTTTATCCAGGATCGCAAACAAATCCAATTAATTTTTGGGATCACCAACCACAATCTATATACCAATTATTTTTCAAACTTACAATCAACCTAGTTGATTTATGGGCTCACCAATCAAACCTAACAAATTCAATTTCGGGCTTGGATGGGTTTAATCTTCAAGTTTTTTTTCTCAAAAAACTTGTAAAGAAATAAATACAAATATGATTTTCAGCATAATATTAAAAATAGAAAATATAAACTCTTTAATACTCAAGGAAGTGGCCGTGGAATTGCTCTTTTGAAGCTTCACCTCTCTTCAATTAATGCTTAAGAGGATGAAGGAGATATTATAGATTATAGCTCTCGAATGCTCTCTGAATTTAGTATTTGATTCCTCTCCTTTTTTTTCTAATGATATACAATGGAGCTCTCACAAAATCTGAAAATTTCTCTTTTAATCTATTTTCATGTCTTCTCAAATGATTCTCTAGCTCTTAATAGGCTTGAAAGTAGCTGGAGAATAAGTTTTGACCGTTGAAAAACTTGAAATAACTGTTGGAATAAAAAACTAGCCATTAAAAATAATTTTACATACTTTTGAAATTTATAGAATTAGTCATAGACTTCAAGTTGACTCGAATAGAATTTGAGTCTACTCGAGCTGCTGCAAGTCCGCTCGAGCCTTTTTTCCAAAAATCTGACTTTCTATCTTTTTCTGAGAACTTCAGTTTGGATATTCGAGTCAACTTAAAGGTCCGCTTAAATTTTTATGAGTCCACTCAAATTTTTGTGAGTCTACTCGGATTTTCTATCTTTTTCATTTAAGTCAACTCGGATGACACTTGAATCGACTCGCATGTGTATCGACTGAAACTCTAACATGCCAAAATCCTCTTTCTTTATTTTAGCTTGAGTCGACCCGGATGAAATTTGAGTCGACTTGAATGATAGCCAATTAAAATTTTGAATAAATTCTACATGAGTAATTTTTGACTTCAACTTTTAAGAGCTTCTTCCACCTTGATTTTATGTTCTTTCTATCATGAAGGCTTTCAAAAACTTCTTATTTGAGGTTTATTTGAGCATTTAGAATTATTCTTTCTTTGACTTAGCTTCTTTTGAGGAGATTTCTTCTATGGATAATTTTTTATTTCAGCATTTGAAAAATTCTACATTTACTCATGAACACATGATTAGTAACATAATCACTCAAAGTTTTAGAATCATTAAAATCAATCATAGGTCAATACAAATTCACCCCCCCCCCAACCTTCTTCGGTTACTAGCTTGGGTAACACTTCTCTGCCACCTTGGCCTTGTTGACCTCTTTCTTATAAGTGATCAAAACCATTGGCCTATGCCAACCCTAATCTCAAATCTTCTATCTTTTCTAGCTTTAGTATTCACCATATCCAATGCAAAGCGGGATAATTCTATGAACTTGACTATATACTTGGTTATCGTCATCTCCCCCTAGGTTTGACACTTGAGAAACTACTCCTTCTAGAATCAAAGGATCCTAGGAAAGTATACATATTTAGAAACTCCTATCAAAAATTGCCTCGAGAGAGAGGCTTCAAATGCTATCTCTTGATAGCCTCCCATCACTTGTAGTTCTTTTGGTTAGGGTAGATCATGCCTCAATGTTTTGGAAAAATATTTCTAAAATCAAGAATGATTTAGAAACTTTATCTAGTTCTTCTTTAGAATTGGTAAATTGATTAGATTTTGGACAGATAGACGGATAGTGCCCCTACACAATCCCATCAAACCATATCTTAAGGATATGGGATCCTATCTCCCCTTATCTTAAGGATATATGAAATAACCTAATGGAATTTTTTAATTATTATAAAAATAAAATAAAAAAAAATAAAAAGCATATATGTATCGTTCCTCTCCCTATTAAAAAGGGATTATATACAACTTAAATTGCCATTTTGTTATCTTCTTCAAGATATGCGCATTTGATGAATGCTAATTGTGCCTTGCAATAATGTATACGATCAAATTTTTTATCATAATTAAAGCACAATCCTTGTTTCCCCATTTTGTGCATCTCTACAAAAGTCAATTTCTTGACAAAAGGGGTCCCTTTTTTTCAAGAACCATGATATTTGGTTCATGAATTGTTTGTTGTAGTATTTAAGAGTTAATTTGTATAGCTTCCTCCTGAAGACAAGCCATGAAAAATTCTTGTAGAGGGATCATGGGTTGAAGGACCTTCATACTCCTACCTTGATTTCATCCTGAAGACTTGAAACAAAACAACTAGTCAAAAATGATTTTAGTAAATCAACTAGCCTATTGGCAAGCCTTTCAAAATGTTTTTGGCATTTCAAAACAATAAGCACAAGATTGAAAGCCTATCTTCTAGATTTGCAAAATCTGGAGGTCCAAATTGTGTATATGTAACTCGGGTGATCTGTGGGCCTGTGGCTATGATAGCCCTTCCATAGTTCTCTCCATCAACTTGAACTATGAAATGCATCCCTAAGAAGATGCGTAGAAGCTAGTGATACCATCTAATCCTTTGGAATATTGTTAATGTTCTTAAGTTGCTCCACTCAAAAATCCTTCCAATTGGATCCTACTATCAAATTTAGTAAACTCAATTCTCATCTTGGGAGCTTGAATGGTTGTTATACCTTCTCTGATTCTATGTTGACTATAGGAACTTAATGGTCCTCATTTTGAGATTGACAAAGCTCCACCATGTAATAAGTTCTACTTGCATCTTACTGATTTATGCTCCAAAATTGGCCTAAGATCTAACCATAATGCTAATTCTTTCTTTAAGCATCTCAAGATCTTTCTCTATTGCTAGCTAAGTGAGTGTCAATCAACCAAAAAGATACTACATTCATGCCAAATTGATACGTTCTTAATGTATTTAATCAAAAAAAATGCATAAATAGGAGATAATGGATTTAGACTTTCTGCGAACCACTTCGAGGGTGATAAACATGTATGAAACTACTTCTCTTCATTCATTTCAACTTAGAGTACATGATTATTAAATAGAGACCCTTGAACTATCTGAACATGCAAACTAGATATTGGATAGTCTATATGATCCTATTCAAATATTTAGGCTTAATCATAGAAAAACTCCTGAACTATTTGGGGCTTTTCAGTTTCATCCCAAATTTTAATTTGGTGTAATCACATCATCTAACTTTCAAATTTGCTCAATTCAGGCCCTAGCTATGAAATTATCCAACTGCCATAATGAAATTGTCATGTGATATTGTGTAAGCATCATCCCTTTGGCCACATAAGCATATCACATGACATCACATAACAATTCCATCATAGCAGTCGGATGGAATTTATAGTCGGATCCGAATTAAACTAATTTAAAATTAGATGATCTGATTATACTAAATTAAAGTTTAGAATGAAATTTAAAATCTCAAGATAGTTCAGGATTTTTTTTGTGATTAAGCCAATATTTTAATAAGATTGGATTCTATCATTCTATATCATAAGGATATATGATGACCTAATTAAATCTCTTCATTATTGGAAATACGATTACACAAAAATCAAAACATATAGATAATGTATTAAATGAACATTGAATTTTGGAAGGAATTCTAGAGTTTCTTTCTCTTTACACTATTCTAGAATCATTAGCACTTTCATCTTCCTTTGATAACTAATTTGGAACCAAAATTGCTCAAATGATTTCTCAAGGAAATCTTCTATACATTTCTATGATTCAAGAGGATCATCAGATTTGATCCAGACTATCCTGACCACTACTATAAGGACAAAATGGGATCTAAGAGTGAGATCTACCGTATCAAGAAGCGAATTGCATGCCAAACTTTCAAAGATCCTAACTTGCCCATATAATATCTGAGTAAGGTGTTGTCTTTTTGAAATCCGGTAAATTTCTAACTCTACAATGTGACACCACTCTTTCTGAGTCTATAGATCAGCTTTAACATAAAAAGTTTCTTTAAGGGAACATTTTGATAGGGCATATGTTTCAATCCAAGAAAGAAATGGTTGAAGAGAGAATTGAAAGAGAAGTCGAGATCTATCTCTTGTGAGATTTTAGATTTTTCATTATGATTTTTACTAATCATATCTGTTTTGAAAATATCATACCTCTTCTAACTAAAGAAATCTGATCTAATTTGTATATGGGATGACTTCACTAGTACAAAAAGAGGTTTTGCAACTCAATTTTATTAAAGATTAATGAAAGAAAATTGGAATCTTGACCTACATTCATGATTTTCTATTTCTAAATTTTTTTAAAAGAGATTTGGGTTGATGGTGAAGAATTTCTTCCTTCTCCTCAATCAAATCATTTGGAATCTTCCAAGAATCCTAAGAAAGTCAAAATATTTTGCTAGATTCTATTAATAAGATTTTGATAGCAATAATCTTGCTAAGAATCCTAGTTTTGTCCCTATTTATGTCTCATGTCAATCCTATTGTGAAACATCTTCCATCTTTCATTGGATTGTCCACTTTCAAGCCTCATTTGACATTTTTTTCTAAAAAAATTGTGAATTCATGACCATCCTCAAGATCTAGCCTCTTTATGGACTTCATGATTTGATCATCATATTGCCAGACCTTTGAAACAAAGTTGGATTTTGCTAGCTATGGCAAACTTCTAGATAATCTGTTAGAAAGGAATTCAAAAATCTTTCAATCTCAAGCAAAGAGTCTTGACCTAATCATCTTGGATATCATTCACTTGTAGAATGAATGGCATGCATTACCTTCATCAAGAAAGGTTCAAAAGTTATCATATTTTAAGATTCTTTTCTCCTTTAAAACTTTTCGCTATTTAACCTTTGTGTCTTCCTCGTGCAATTAATACACGGGAAATGCATGTTTATTCTAAAAAAAATTGCTACACAGGTTGATATTTTGACCTCCAACATCTAGTAACCCACAAGGAACATAACCAAATTAATTACTAGGATGGAGTTACAATAAGCTAGTGGATACAATTGTGTATAAAAATGTTAATTAGGATTGCAACTAGGTTAAGCTCACTTGTGACCCAATCCCGTCCTGGTTTTTGGAGACCTATGCATTGGGTCGGGTGGGGGTTTAATATTACCCTATTTGGAAACCAAGCAAGGCTTGGATTTTATATTTGTCTAACTTGATCCGACTCAACCCATGTAATTTGTGTCAACAAGAAATAGACTAACCCAACTTAATCCAACCAAACTTGAAAATTGAAATTATATAAATCCCCTTTCCACCATAACTATCTTCCCCTTCATCGGCTAAATCTTATTAACTAATGCTTCTTTATTCATCTTAACAATTGTCCCATCTCCTCTAGCTTACAGTCACCCAATTATCTTTAAACATTCATTGATTATTTGATGGATTTTATTATAATATTCTCAATATGTCGATATTTATTTTGAAGTTATAATTTGTAAACCTACACCTTAAAGAATGATCTTTCTTGGATCAAATTAAAAAATTTTGAATAAAATTCAAGTTTAAACCATCTCTTTAGTTGTTAAAATTTAATAATTTATATAATTATCACTATTGTTATAGTTTAGCTACAAATAATATTTAATATTTGACCCAATCTATAGACCCAATTTCGATCCAATGCGAATAGCATGTTCACAAGATTTCTAATTGAAATTTCGAGTGGCATGGGCCTCCTCTTTTTTCATGTCTGGATCAAATGGTAGATTGATCGTCAATAAACCACGTGGTTCGAATCCACATCCTAGGCCGGCAAACTTGGTGTGGAAAGAAAAATTCTTTTCAATGGGCCTGACTTGACCTGATCAACTAATAAGTTGTGTCTAAGTCCAAAATCAGGAACCAAACATGAAATTGACCTAGGTTACCGTTAAGTATGCCCCTGTCCAACCTGATCCATTTATAATCCTAATGTTAATGAAGCAAGATTTATGATGAACTATATAATATTCAATATCCTCATTTTGGACATCTTTGACTAATGCTATAAGTTCAATAAGTTTGTTGTGCTGCAATAACTTCATGCAAATCACAAGAGATGGGTAAATCATGTCATGACACTACAGTGCTACGCATCGCTATAGGGAACTAACGTGGTGATCGAGGGAAATCTATAGCATTTTCATTCAAAAAAGAAAATTGGACTCAGCAGATTTCTAATTCCACAAGCAAGACTCTCCACCTAGAGTGCATGTGTTTAAGTTTGATTTAGTCAGTGATGGAGACATGATCTCTAGTTGACCAAAATGTACCCAGCTAGATCAGTTGCCCCACCAGGCTACTACAAGTTGAAATCTGTTATGCTGCGTTCACGCCTCTCAACCTTGAGGCTCATGGAAGTTAAGGAGGAGAAAATAGAAAAAAAATCAGTCAACTGACTTCCTAAGCACTCTCACATGTCAGGAAATTTGATCTATTGTAATATTCACTTCCTAGTGGATGACTTTGACAAGTTCAGTACCAGAGTTATGACACAGTTCATTACTTCCCCAACACTGTGCGTTCCCAAGCATCCAAGAGTAACCAGATATTCCAAGTTGATGCAGCTATTCATATCATTAGATATGAAGTGGAACACATAGAAAAATGTTAGATGTATGTCCTAAAAATCAGATTGACTGACACATATACATATTAAGAAACATAATTTATAATTAAATTTAAATAATAAATTTGGATTATTTTTTATTCATATTATGTTTAAATTATATCCATGAATCATCTAAAGAATTAATAGATGATGACATGTATTTCAAAAGTTAAAATTTGAGGCACGTATCATTAGTGGTTAATTTCTAAATACTTCCGATCGATGGATCATCATGAAGATGGTGACTGATCCGAATAGGTCGATGCACAGATCACTTCCCTTCATGGGTAGACGAGTCTCGAGTTAATTATATAGGACACTGAAATGAGAGTGTAGGTGCTTGATAGAGATCAAGGGTACGGAGCGTGATCAATACGAGAAGTCACTAGGATGGCTATCCACTCATCAGTGACTTACTCAAAGTTACAGTTGTGTAGATAGTTTTTTGACCTGTGGTACCTCAACTGTTCACAGTGCAATTGCTGTAGTTTGACTGCATAATCGTTGGTTACCTAGCCATTCAGAATCTTGTAGTACATATTGGCTATAGTAGGTCCATTGTAGGAATAGGGTGTGCACCAAGATGGGATCTGTCGATCCTGATAAATACATAGAGGTTATATGCAGTTCATAAGACTGAGTCTTAAAATCCACGATCATAATAGGTGAATGATGAAAAAAATTTATAAGATTTCACATGGACTCGAGTCAATTGAATTTAATATATGACGGACGAACGAGTTTGATGAGTTATTCTTAACCTGTGTCTTGTCAGGACTCACGATAGAAGAACCGAACTATATGATAACTGTACCTAGAGATTCAATATTTTATTCTGCTAGATTGTCACTACATACTACTAGATATCACTGATAGATTATGAGACTCATCGAACATCATCTTGATGATCGATAATCCTTAATAGATAGAGTTGGAATCGTTCTAACCCATCAAAAGGAGTTTCAATGATATTATGATGAAGATCATAATATATCTCAATATCAGACAGAATAGAACCTATGGGATCACATACAAAAGATATCTTTGTCCAATCAGATGGTTGTTTAGTAATTATGAATCGCTATTGGATCTAATCGTCAATATGATTGATGATTAATCCAATGCAAGTATTATAATAAAGTAATTCACTAAGAGTTAGTGAGTTGTAGAAGGATTAATTAATAATTGAATTGCTAATTGGCTCAATCTGATTGAGCAATAGGATTTAGATCAAGTCTAATTGAATCAGATTCAATTTGACTTGATTTGGATTTGATTAGATCAAGCATAATTGAGTTATAAGATAATCCAATTATAAGGGAGACTAATTCCTAATTTGATTAAAATTAGGTTCAACTAATTTTTTGATTAGATTAGGATCCTATTGAAGAGATTAAATTTCTAATTAGATTAAGATTATTTCCTCTCTTTGATGTAACCAATTCCTAATTGGTTAGGAATTAAATAAGCACCAAAAGGAGGAGTCCCCTGGGACTCTCTCTCCCCCTTAGTACCTAAATCCCTCCACACCACACCTTATCCCACCGCCCCTTCAAATGTGCATGAGATTATTCATGCTAAAAGCCTTTTCCATGCCCCATGGTAGCACCTCCCTCTTTTGAATTAGGATAAGATCAATTTAAAGGAGTTTGAATTGATCTAATCTTCTTTTGTGATACTCGATTCCAAAAGGGATTGATTCCTGGGAAGGCAAATGCTACCTTGACAGAAGACTTTACTAAACTTCCATAATCTTGAATGAAAAAATAGATATTTCGATATATCATTAAGGGAACAAGATCCCCTTGATATACGACAGCAAAGGTATTAGGCCCGGACTCAAAGAAAGAAAAATTCCCCCCATCAGATCAGGGGGCTTCCCTAAGGGTAAGGGGCTATTAGACTGGAGATCAACCCTATCTCCAATTCCCTCCACACCAAACCATAAAGGATTTTATTTTGTGTGAGATGTGATATTCACCATGAAGAATTTGTAGGGAGGTCATAAGAAACATAGAGGGGCATGAGAAAAAATAAGAGAGTGCGTGGGCTTTCTTAGGGCATGAGGTTTTATGCGTGGAGGGTCCTAGGGTTTCATCTTGGATTTTGGGAAGAGAGAAAAAGAAAAGAAAAAAGATTTCTTAAAGATTTTCTTTTCCTCGTCCACATCTTCTTCCCCTATTTTCCTTCCGTTCCTCTTTAGAGATATGAAAGAGCTTGAGAGATCTGAAGAAGAAATTAGAATCAACTATTAGGAGATGTCTTCTGCAAGGAAGCTAGCACCCCAGTGAAGATGCAGGCCTTTGATCAAATCAAAGATTTCGTATAAATACCTGTAGAGATCGGATACGTGTGCAGCTCTATAAAAACCTCATCAGATTACCATGATCATCAGCAGTGGAGATCATCGACCTGTGCAAAGGTATGGAGATCAGATCTTTAAATTTTTTTTAATTAATCTAATTTTAATTTCAAGATTTTAAAATAAATGTGATCGATCTTATTAACCATAGATTAGATCTACTTAATATATGTTAGATAGATTAAAATATTTAATCTAGATCAAAATTATTTTCACTATGCGTTCTGATTTCTGTATGCATGATCTCGGATGTGCGACATCCTTCAAGTGGTATCAGAGCCACAGATTATCATTTCACATGCATTTTTTAAGATCTAAAATTTAGATTTAAATATTTGTCAGGATCTATTTTTACATTAGATATAAATAGTCTTGATATGCATATATGATATGTGTAATTATTAGTAGCCTAGTACTCTTCAAAATTCATAATAAAGGCCATCCTACCATAGAGGACTATGATGGAAGGGGCCTGTATGAATCAAAAAGAAGAACTGTGAAAATAATATATTTTATGATACATGAGATGTATATTAATAAATTTAAATTTATTTATTTATGTATTAGATACATAATCTATTTTAATATGCATGAGACGTATATTGTTAGATCTAAAAATTTTATGAGATGCATGTTAATAGATTTGAAAATTGCGTGAGATGCATATTTGTTAGATCTAAAAATTGCATGAGAAGCATATTTGAAGTTATATAAGATGTATGTAATTAGATCTAATCTTTAATGAATCTATGTGATATATTTGATTATGTTTAGATCAAGTTTTATGACCATATATGAGATACATAGATTGCTAGTTTAGATCAGAAAGTAGTTTCGACATCTAAACAACCTCATGTTCATAATGCACTTAATAAAAGATCTAAAATTATGAATTAAAGATCTAAAACTAAATATTAAAAAATCTAAAATTAAGATTAAAATCTAAAATTGAGAATTTAAGATCTTAATCTTAAGCATAAAACATGAAGTTTTGGACTTGGGTGGTTCAATTAGATCCAATAATTTGATTACTTTTGGATAATCAATTAGTATATGGTAGGGCTCAATCGAAATGAGCGGTTGACCCAACCCAATTAAGAGTTGATTCGGATTAGGTCAAAAGTGCTCGAGATCAATCTAATAGTTATAGATTGGTCACATCAATTAACAGCCTCATGTTGGATCGATTAACTCAAAGATCTGATTTGACTCAATTGCTCGAGCCTGAGTTACACAAGCTAACCTACTCAAAATTGATTAACCTATTGGTGTCTAAAAAAGTGGTTTGGTTCGACCTAAGAAAGGTGGTTATTTAATTGGTTCCTTTCACTGATCTGATCAATTAATTGGTGTCTAAAGAAAGCAATAGGGGGATCCCTACTGATCTTATACTTTTCTGACCAATTTGATTGATTAGTCTTGATGTGGTTACTTGGTGATTCAAGCTAGCCCACGTCTTTAGGGTTAGTCATAACAGTTATGACTAATTAAGATTAAAGAGATCTAAATTAGAAATCTCCTTGTTAATATTAAGTTGTAGGATCTTCTACCATTGTAGAGCACCGTGCCCTCTCCAATGCTGACTGTTCTTGACTGGATACAGTGGTTCAGTTATATCAGGAGAGAAGCAACCACTCTATTTGTACTGAGGTGGAGATGGAGTTGGGTCCAAGATCTGTCAAGTGAGGATCCAATGACAGCTTCACTCATGCTCAATGGTGGGTCTGACTTAACTAAAAATGAAGTTACGATCTATCAGATGAAGTTTCAAGACTAAAAGATCAAGTCTGCTGTAATTTGCTTGAGAAGCATTGGACAAGAGCTATCCACCTATTGGTTGACATATTCATCAAGATCTATCAAATGAGGTGGTGTGCCAATCGATAGAACCACAGTACCCATTAGGAACCTTAACTCACGAAGAGGTTTCACTTCCAACCAAGGAGTATTGGGATCTGAAGAAATAGTGGGAGCTCTAAAAAAATAGTGAGAGCTAAGTTTGTTTTTAAAATAAATTTTTCAGAATAAACTAAAATCAATTATAAAAGTCTAACTAGAAACTTCTCTTTATAAAAATTATCTGCCTCTAGTTGTCTAGCCCGCATCTTAGAAATCAACCAATTGTCAGGTTCCAACTATCAGGATTGGTTAAGGGACTTGAAAGGTATTTTGAGTTTTGAGAAGTTAGGTTGCATCTTAGACCAGAAAATGTCTATAGAGATCTTGAAAAGTTCAAGAGATACACCTTTAGAAGGTATGTCGAATCTGCTCGTGATCGAGACTAACCTAATGATGTCTTCTACTATCGGTTGGATAACAGACTGTTGTTCTAATGTACACTTATGTACTTCAATGCAGAATTTTAAGAATGTAGAAGGTTGAGATTAGGAGAGATGATCCTACGAGTAGACAATGGAGCAAGAGTTGCTGCTATGGTCGTAGGGATCTATTCTTTTGGATTACTGTATGATTTCTATCTAGAACTAAGGGACTATTACTGTGTGCCTAATGTGAGAAGAAATTTGATTTCTATTTCATGCTTAATACAAGATGATTATGAAATTAGTTTCAATAGGGATCATTGTACCATTTATTTAGAATAAAATGATTGCATGTGGTCACTTAATCAACAATCTTTATCATTTTCGTGTTGATGCAAATGAATCAGTTAATTTATTCGAGAAAACTATGAGTACCATTGGATCTAAAAGATCCCAAGATGAGGTTAACCTAAAGTACATATGGCACCTTAGGCTAGGTCATATTGGAGAGAAAAAGGTTAACAGACTGGTGAAAGAAGGTCTTTTAGACTCATTCTCGGATGAGTCATATCCAGTCTGTGAGTCTTGTCTTCAAGAGAAAATGATCAAGCTATTCTTTATAGGACATAGGAAAAGACCATAGAGGTACTGGCTTTAGTACATAGTGATGTGTGTGACCCATTTAATATGTCGATCAGAGGAGGTTATCTCTACTTTATCATCTTTATCGATGATTTTTCATGGTACGAATATGTGTTTCTTATGAGATACAAATCTGAAGCTTTTGAAAAATTTAAAAAATTCAAATGTGAGGTATAGAAGCAAACTGAGAGATCACTTAAAGTACTTTGATTAAATTGAGGAAGAGAATACCTGAGTAGAAAATTTTTTGATTATCTCAAGAAAAATGGCATAGTCTCTCAATGGACTCCACCTGGAATGCCTTGGCTCAACGAAATTTCAGAGCGGAGAAATTGGATCCTACTAGATATGGTCCATCCATGATGAGCTTCACCAATCTCCCTTTATTCTTTGGAGATACGTCTTACTGACTATCAATTACTTAATTAATAGGATTTTCTCTAGATCCGTTCCTACCAGACCATATGAGATATGGCATAGTAAGAAGCCAAATTTTGGTTACCTCAGAATTTGGAGATGTTCGGCCTATATCAAATGATAACAGATGGATAAATTAGAGGCTTGGTCTATGAGAGCTCATTTTATAGGGTACCCAAAAGAATCTTTGGAGTACTATTTTTACCTCCCAGAAGATCATAATGTAATTGTGAGCCAGCATGCCAAATTTTGAAAAAAATTTACCAGGATGGAGGTAATGGGAGGAAAATTCAGCTCGAAGAGAGTGTCTCTGAAGAGCAACGAGTCATAGAGCCTGTGGAACCCATTTCACCTCATAGATCTAGTGGATCACACGTCCTCCTGAAAGATACATGGGTATGCTGGAAGAGGACTGTTGGAGTTGAGTGATTCCATTATGCAGATTTTTTCATCATGAAAATACAACGGAAAGCATAGATTAAAATTTTTAACCTATTGCATGTCTTCGATCTCATCTAGTATCACCAAAGGGATCTAACATGCATGATTAATTTAGATTTATAGATCTGAAAATCAAAAATTAAGAAGAATTAAAAACCTACCTTGGATCGCTATCCACTTACAAGCCAGATTTGGATCGACTTCTGGTTCTGTTTGAAGCCACGCACGTGCCTGACCTTTATAGGTATGCACATAGGACTGATACAAATTCGAAGTCTTCTAGATCACCAAGGTGCTAGCCTCTTTCAGATCTGCTTCGTTTGATTGGATCTCATCGTAGAAGAAGACAACACAAACACCTTCGCGCAGGACCTTAAAGAAGAAATTGGAAGAGAACCCTTTCTTTCTTCTTCTCTTCTTCCTTTCTTCTCTACTTTTTTTTGTATTCTTTTCTCTCTAATTGCTTCTCTCTTTGGGCATGAGATCTGGTGGAGAATTGATTGGAGCATCCTAGAGGTGGGGTGCCCCTATTTATAGACAAGGGTGGGCGACTACATGCAGTGCATGCCAAATTTCTATTAAAGAAAATATCTTGAGATTCAATCTACAATAAGCCTAGAATGAGGTTCAAGATAAAAAATAAAATCCAACAAGACCAAGATCAGCCCAAACAGAGTTCGGATGAAGAAGATATGCACGAGGAAGCAGACCGAGAGCGACTGGTATAGCCCATGGATTATCGGAGGGACCCATGGGCTGGTGCAAGCTGGAGGCGGTGCAGGCCAAGCCCGACAGCACAATGGCGTTGGGCCAACAGCACGTTGGGCCAGCCCAAGCATGCACACGACCCGTGAGCATGGGTGCCTAGGTCTTCCTAGGTATTGCGGTCCATAGTGGACCGTGCTCTATCACGGCTTACAGATGATGGCATGGATCGGAGCACAATCCGAGGGCTTTGGAGTGAGCCAATCGTGAGCAAATGGTTGAGGGGCCTTTGAGTTTGATTAGGAGCTTAGGGATGCCTGATTGTACGATTGGATGGTCACAATACGAGTCGATCATGATCGTATGGTTAGAATTGATTTTGGACTTTGATTTCAACTCGATCTCCAAGTGAAATACTTTTTAAGATTTTTGGAGATCATAAAACTCTAATTGACGATCTGTTTGCTGGGTCGGGTAGCTAGTGATGTTCTGATTATGCAGAGAGACTTTCTGAGAGGTTTTAGAGAGCTCTTGTGAGTTGGGGCTTCTTATACAAGAGTCTTTCAATAAGAAACCCTAAAATCCTTACAAAAGCTCTCTAAAATCTCTCAAGAAGCTCTTTGCATGATCAAGACATCACTAGCTATCTGACACAGCAAACGGATCATCAATCAGAATTTTATAGCCTCCAATACCCTAAAATTGTGTTCCATTAAGAGACCAAGTACAAATCAAAGCCCAAAATCAATTATGGCCATCCGATCATGATCGGCTCATATTATGGCCGTTCGATCATGCAATCAGGCATCCCTAGGCTCCTAATCAAACTTAGAAAGCTCCTCAACCATCTGATCATGATTGGCTCACTCCAGAGCCATTAGATCGTGCTTTGGTCCATGACATCGCTTATGAGCTGTGATAGAGTGTGGTCCAACATGGACCACAATACCCAGGTGGCCGGGCGTCTGCTCTCACAGGCTACATGATAGACCAGATCTAGGGTTTCAGGATTAGATCTTGAAACTTTTTCAAGATCAGACAGTGGAAGACTAAAATAAATCAAAATTTATCTTATAAAATCAGAGAATCTTTAGATCTAAGATCTTATTACATAATTATTACATGGCATTAAATCAGAAATTAAAATATAAAGAGCAAGAACTACATGTTGATCATGTCAACATGTTTCTATACTACATCTAATGTATATAAAATATAATAGATCAGATCTATTACCTTGCAAGTTAGACGTTCTAACTTTGTTGATTTGGGTTTGAGGATGATGTTGCGAGCTGCACACACATCCAGCCTCTAAGAGTCATCCACACAAGCCCACGAATCACGATCAGAAGTTCTGGTCCAGAAATCAGCACAGTATGCTAGTACTGCGCTAATCCTTCTTCGATGGTCGATCAGATACCTCCTTCTTCTTGATTTGGACTCTTCCAAATATGAGAAGTAGGAGAAAGAGTTTTAGATGAGACACTCTCAGAAAACTTATAGATGGAGAAAAGAAAGAGATGAACCCAGCAACTCTAGAAGAAGACCCTCTTCTTCTTCTCTTTGCTCTAACCCAGACACCTAGTTTTGTGTCTATTAGATCTCCACACCTCAAGACTCTTTCTCCTTGATTTTTGGATACCCCAAAGGTCTCTCAATTCTCTATAATCTACAAAAATTTTATGAAGAAATTTATTTTAAATAGAGAGATATAAAGAGTCCTTGTCTAGGTCAAATACCTAGTCAAGGATTATCCAAACAAGGCAAGACAAGGGACGCCCAACTCTTGGGTGTCCCTTCCTTTTTGTGCATGGACCACCAGAAAAGGGTGCATATTATGTGCCATAAAAGTTATGAAAATCTCAAAAAAAATTTGAGTAAAATCACTGCCATAAGGAAAGAGTTTTGGTTTCCTAAAATTCTATCTCATAGAATTTGAAATCCAAATTAATTCCTACTTTGACTTGATCCACAACCACTTTCCATGTAAGGGAGAAAGAGAAGAAAGTTTTGAGCATGCGTAAAGACCTGAGAGAGAGGGTTTTGTCACATAAAATAAGAGAGAGTGGGCGTGGGGGCTCAGGTGGCACAAGGTGGAATCCTAGTCTTACTAGGATTCAATCTATGACTTGTTCAAATTTGATTTCTCAAACCAAATCAAACCAAACTAAATCAATCTAATTAAAATAGGTCTTAACCTAATTAAGAACCTAATTTAACTAGATTAAATTAGATTTAAATCTGATTTAATTTTTAATCGAATTAGAAATTAGGTTGACCCAA
This sequence comes from Elaeis oleifera, assembly GCA_000441515.1. Taxonomy (NCBI): domain Eukaryota; kingdom Viridiplantae; phylum Streptophyta; class Magnoliopsida; order Arecales; family Arecaceae; genus Elaeis; species Elaeis oleifera. Next base: position 2,251 of record KE506797.1, on the reverse strand, counting down.
GGCCTAATTGAACTAGGACTAGTTTTTTCTTGCACTTAGCTTATCCAATAACCAATTGGACTTGATCCAATCAAGTTCAAACCAAATCTAATTAAATCATATTCAATTAGACTTAATCTCAGCCTATTGGCTTAATCAAATTAAGCCAATTAGCAATCGAATTGCTAATCGATCCTCCTGCAACACTTGCACTAGGTTAAATGTCAATTATATTGATCGTTTAACCCTAGAACGATTCTTAATCGTTGATCAACTATCCGATCGGATCGTGAATTCTAATGTGTGTGACCTCATAGGTCCGAACCTAAGTTGGTAGCACAAGAATAAATTTTTATACTAATCGAAGTGACCATCTAGCAATGGTACCCGACGGTCGGATAGGTCGAATGTGTAGAACAACATCCTTAGAACCCATGCGGATATAGTTTCCATATAATTCATCCCCTTGACCAAAATGCTCATAGGATACCTCAGAGTTCAACTGTCAACTTTGATCAGGTTGTCCATATTGTATTTCAAAATATCAAATCCATCTGTTGGATTACCCTGGCTAAGATTTTGCTAAATTGAAATACAGCGACTCATTCTTCTCCAACTCTTGGAGTGGTCAATCCTATCTCGATCACACTCTGACTTCACAAGTACTTGACTGTGTCCAGAAGCCTTCCGTCACTGAATTAAAATTCAGCTAGGCTAGTACCAAAGCACAGTGAGTTGCTTGCAAGTCACTGAGGTGATCTTAGGTCTAAGAGATATTTATACCTATATCCCATCAGAGACATTCTCGATAGCAGAATGCTCTGGAGTTGGTCATATTCAATGACGATGTACCCTTACATCTCACCTGTTTGCCATATCAGTATCTCCATACTTCTTGGTTAAGAGGACAACTAACCCACATGGCCTACAGCGACCTATGCTCGATAGAGGTTGTCATCCTCATTAACAGTCTATCATTTGATCGTGAACAGTTTTAAAGACTAATCGATAA
>KE506796.1:122106-141738 GCA_000441515.1 Elaeis oleifera | reverse complement strand
AACTTGTACAGACCAATTGTATCAAGCACTATGGGTGGTGTCTACCCATAAACTACTTCGTATGGAGACATTCTGATGGAAGAATGATGGCTTGTATTATACCACCACTTGGCCCATAGAAGCCACCTGACCTATATCTTAGCCTGTTGTCCTGCAAAACACTTAAGATAAGATTCTAAAATTGATTAACGACTTCTGTCTAGACATCTAATTGAGGGTGGTATGAGGAGCTCATAGTTAGTCTGGTTCCTTGGAGTTTGAATAGCTCCTTCTAAAAAGTACTGGTGAATAATGGATCTCGATCACTAACAATTGAAGTTGGCATCCCATATAGTTTGAACATATGCTCCATAAATAGTTGTGCAATTTGGGAGGCCTTGTAAGGGTGGGCAATTGGGATGAAATATGCATATTTAGATAGTCGATCAACAACAACTATTATAGTTATTTTTTCATGAGATACTGGAAGTCCATCAATGAAGTCCATAAAGATATCTGATCAAATGCGCTGTAGAATAGATAACGGTTGTAGAAGTCCTAATGGTAATATCATTTCACTTTTATTCTGTTAACAAATATCACATAAAGCGACGTGTCTCTTAACATCTCCCTTAATGTTCTTCCAATAGAAGGTTTTGGTAACCCTCTTATATGTCTTGTAAAAGTCGGAATGGGCTGCTTCAGGAGCATCATGGAGTAATTTGAGCACTTCTTTCTTCCCTTCAGAGTTAGGACCTAAAACCACTTTGCCTTTGTAGTGAAGAAACCCTCCATTGAAGGTGTAATTAGTTATATTGTTTGATTCATTTTGAATCCTTTGGATGATATCTTGTAGGGATTCATCATACTTGGTTTCTTCTTGAACTTGTTGGACCAAACTAGAAAGTGATCGCGAGATGGCGAGTAGTTGAGCCTCCATTTTTTGAGATAATGCATCAGCTGCTGAATTTTCAGCTCCTTTTTGTACTTGATTTCATAGCTAAGATCTAAAACTTGGCAGTCCACTTTTGCTGCCCTCAGAAGATAATTATTGGTCCATCAAGTATTGAAGACTGCGATGGTCAGTGTAAATGGTGAAGTATCTCTCCATCAAGTATTGTCGTCATTTTTGGATAGCATGTAGTATGGCCATCATTTTCTTCTTGTATGTTGGTAGCCCCAAGTGCTTTTCGGAGAGAATTTTGCTGGTGAAGGCCAATGGTTGCCCTTCTTGTATCAAGATAGCTCCGATACCTACGTTCGAGGCATCACTCTCAATAATGAACTCTTTCGAGAAATTTGGCAAGGTCAAGACTGGAGCCAAGATCATAGTTTGCTTTAGATCATTGAAGGCCGACTTTGGCCCCCCACTCCATTGGAAAAAATCCCTTTTTAAGAGAACTGTGAGTGGGGCACTAATCTTGCCATAATCCTTGATGAATTTATAGTAGTACCTAGTAAGACCAAGAAAATTTCGCAATCCTTTAAGATTTTTGGGGATTGGCCATTCCAACATGCAACTGATTTTTGAGGGTCAGTTGCTACTCCATCTTGAGAGATGATATGCCCCAAGTACTCCACCTATTCTTGCCAAAAGAATACTTTGACTATTTGATGAATAATTTATTCTGCTGAAGGGTGTGAAGGATTATCTCTAAGTGAGAGAGATGGTTCTTCTAAGTATGGCTATAATAAGAATGTCGTCGAAAATACTAAGACGAACTACCGTAGGAAAGGTTAAAGACATCATTCATAAGACTCTGAAAAGTAGAGAGGGCGTTAGTTAGTCCAAATGGCATAACTCAAAACTCAAAGTGATCTTCATGAGTCCTAAAGGCCATCTTGTGAATGTTTTCTTCATGCACTCAAACTTGATGGTAGCCTAACCTTAAGTCAAGCTTTGAAAAGAATGCTGCTCCATGTAACTCATCCAATAACTCATTGATCGTTGGCATTGAAAACTTGACCTTGGTGGTTATATTGTTGAGTGCTCTATAGTCAATGCACATCCTCCAAGATCCATCCTTCTTTCACACTATCAATACTGGCGATGAGTATGGACTTTGGATAAGTCGAATAATTTCACTAGCCAACATCTCTCGGGATTACCACTCTATCTCTCCCTTTTGATAGTGAGGGTAGCGATAAGATCGTATAGTGGAATCCGATGATTATGCGCTGGTTAAGGAGGAAGTGAGGAAAGAATAGTCAATAAGTCATTAAAGGTCTTCAACAGAGTTTGCAAATCACTTGGCAATTCCTTATTCGCTTCTCTTCCTTCCAAGGAGTGGAGGGTCATATAGATGGCATGCCCCATTTTAGATAGGATCTTCTTAATGGCATAACTGCTTATAATTTGTGAGGTCGGTATTTGGAAACCTTTCAGAGTATATTGTTACCCATGTGATGTAAACTGCATAGAAAGATTTGAGAAATCCCAAAAAATAAATCCGAGAGTACGTAACCAATGGGCCCCAAGTACTACCTCACATCCTCTGAGGGAAAGCACGTAAAAATCAAAATAAAATTGAAATTTTGAATAGAAACTGGTATATTAATGTATTTACCACTTGTTGCAAGTTTCTCCCCCTTAGCCACTATTACTTCGAAGGGTTTCTCCTTGTTGATGTAATATTAGATCTTCTTGAAAAGTGTTGGATCAATAAAATTATGAGTGCTGTCAGAATCAATGAGGATGGTGACCAGCTGTCGCTTTATCATCTCTTTCACCCGCATTGTCTAGGGAGAGAGGGATCTGAGATGGCACGCATCGAGATCTCCGATGATATCTCTTCAAAAAATTTTGGAGCTTCTTCTTTTTTTTAGAGGAAAACTCCTCTTCTTCATCTGACTCATCTTCAATTAGAAATAGCTACTTTATTTACAACAATGATCGGGCTATACTTTTCATCACAATTATAGCATAGGCCTTTTTCTCTCCTTACTTTAGCTTCGGCTGGAGTCAAGTGCTTGATAGGTGGCATGGAGGTTTCTTCTTTAAAAGTTGGTGTTATTAGTGTTGTTGTAGAAGTTGCTACTCGAACTGGTGTGGGTCTTCCCAAGTGGAGTTGTGCCAATAACTTTTCCTCCTGAAGACGGGCTAAGCCAATAGCACCTGATAAGGTTTTAGATTGAAAAGCCTGTATCTCATGTCGGATGTTATCTCATAACCCGCTTATGTAGCAACTTATATAGAACTCTTGGGTGAGCCCAGTAGTCTGATTAGCGAGCATCTCAAAGCGACTTGTGTAATCTCTGACAGATTGTGTGAGACCTTGGTGTAGTTTGGTCAACTGTCCCATATAGTCTTCATACAGAGAAGGTTCGAAACGGGTATAGAGGGCCTCCACAAATTTTCTCCAATTTTTCATCCCTTGGCTCATCTCATACCATTAGAACCATTGTAAGGCTTCTGTCTCCATATGGTATGAAGTGAGAAGGATCTTTTGGGAGTCTTCAATTTGATTAAATCTGAAGAACTATTCAGCTCGATAGATCTACCCCATTGGATCTTCACCATCGTGAGGGAAGTCTAGCCGCATAACCTTTGGTTGTACTATTATGGCTTCATCTCAAGAATTAAATGAATGTGGAGGGAGAGTGGAAGGCAAAGGACCCTTATCAGAGCTTAGAGTTGACCTTTGTTCTTCGATGGCGGTTTGGGATTTGATTTGCTCATTGAGGCCGAAGATCAAATCTTTGATATGCTGCATCCCTCCTTCAAGCCAGCCAAAATGGCTGTCAAGCTTGGTCAGATGCACCTCGATGGTGTTTTTGAAGTCTTCGCCCATCTGCTTGATCTTTGATCTTGTTTGCATATACTTGGTGGCGGTGATGGGTGCAGAGGATAATTTGGGATGGCAGCGGATGAGAGGTTAATTTGGCTCTAATACCAAATGGTATGAATTTGATTCGGATGATGTTATGAACCTGGATCGTAACCAAGGATAAGAGAGATGTCGATCACTTCGAGGGGATCGGAGGCCTCTGTTGATCACTTCGAGGGGATCAAACCTCCAGAGAAAGGAGGAATAGAAATAGGTGAAAGGAGAATAATTCTTGATTGATTCAAAAAGATCTCAGGGGTTGCATATTTATAGGTCTATGACTACCTTTCTTATAGTACAAGCAAACTAAATAAAGAAGTGGATCAAGAAATAAGAAAATTGATCAAGAGGCCTAAACTAGCTTTTTCTTAAGACCCAAGCAAAATAATTAAGAAAAAGACTTAAAGAAAATATATCAAAGAGATTCGTATCAGTTTTCACATCTATCTAGCCTGCATATGATTTGTTTCATGGCCTTGGAGTTGATGAGTGGCTGGGTACCTCACACTGCTCATAATCTATTTGTTGAAATGTCAACTTGACAACAAGATGCCAATCTCTTATGCAACTATGGTGACCATCTTGTAGTTTTTCGACGAGTTCGGTTTTGACATCTTTGTGAGGCTTGGATTGATGTGCTTCTCTACAAAAGGGTTCTTGAAGCAATGCTTTGCTCTAGAAGAAGATTGTCTTTCTTGCAGTCCTGAGAATTTGCTAAGGTGGGAAAGGTAGCTTCTTTGGAATTTATTCTACAGGGAGGTCATATACGAATAAATAAATTGTGGTGGCTTTAGTTGCTTCTGAAAGCAAGCAGAGAGAGAGAGAGAAAGAGAGAGGGGAGAAGAGAAAGAGACAAAGAAGTTAAATTTTGAGACAACAAGACGTGAATGATTTAGTTCTAAAAATATAGTTCTTTATCTAAGTGGATGTTTATAATTAAGAAGGATATTTATAGACTATGGATTGTGATTTGGATCATTGCTTGAGAAAAATATGAGAAATATAGTTCTTTATCTAGGTGGATTTTTTATAATTAAGAAGGGTATTTATGGATTCGATTGTGATTTGGATCACTGCTTGAGAAAGATTAAAAAATTATTTATGATTTAGTTAAGTTTCTTGCATAACTTTGCCTGTACGAAAAAAAGAAAAAAAGAAATAATGTAAAAGGTTTAGTTCTTTTCCTTTATGTTTCTTTTGTTTTGAGCCCGGGTAGGGGAGAGATTGTAGTAAACATTTCATTTCCCTTCGTAGATAAGAGGATTTAGGACTCTATAGAGTTATTACTCTGAAAAAGATTTATAAGATTGCTTCTATAATTCTCAAAAGAGATTTAAGCTAGATTTGTAACCTAGGTTTCAGAGTAGAATCAACAACATACTATGTTACAATGTTGGTTGCCCCATCATCCATGGTATTTTGGGGGAGGGTTGGGAGGTTGGTGATGGTCTATGGATTATATATGTAGATGCTTTCAAGGTTTTTTCAAAAGGCATTGAACTTAGCATCCAACTTGATTCGTCATAATTTAAGCCTTAGATTTTCATAAGATTTGTCCAATAGCTTATAATGCACGCTATATACAAAATATAATTTTTTAATTATTTTAATTATTTAAAATATATATAGAATAGATATAATAAATAGATAAATAAATCAAATATTATTTAAAAAATCACATCTCATGTATCGTATGGGGTTGTAAGCTAGTATGTATGCATGTGTGTGTGTGTGTGTGTGTGTGTATATATATATATATTTAAAATGGAGGGATCAGCCTCCATCGTCATGTGTCTATTTTTTTCAAGGCATCATCCGCCACGTGTAAGCCTAAAAAATGTGGATTCGACAAATTTGACATAGGAGGCAGGATCTTGAAGGTGTTGGTGGCATTGCTGAGCTTCTTGGAGGTGTTGTCGCTGAGTTGGGGTACGAATTTGAACACCATCTTGAAGGCTTTGGTGGCGTTGCTAAACTTCTTGGAGGCACCATCATCGGGTTAGGTCACAATTTCGAATGCTAGTCGATAATAGAGCGAGGGGTCCAGCAACGGGCAGCTCATCCATAGTTGCTTCCAAAGAGCCCCAAAAGAGACTCTTCGAAAGCCAGGAAATCTTGGAGTTTTGGAATAGAAGAGAGTGAGGAGAGAGAGATGAGAAGAATGAAGATAGAAAGGGAGAGAGATTGGATCTTGGCATATCTCCATGAAAGTAGGGGATGTGATGCCGTAGGATTTTCGTAGGAGGAGAATAGGGATGAGAGGCTAGAAGCGTTGATTGGAGATTTGAGGAGGGAAGGCTCCCAGGACTATGTGGCAGAGGCAGACGATGCCACCTATAGCACCATCGAGGATGGTGGAGAAGGCTTGGTAGTAGGCAGTGGAAGGCATGCTGGAGGCGTTCTCAGGCAGCACCGCCACATGATGGAGGCATGAGGACATTGCTACCAATCTCTCTGCACACTGGACAGGCAGCTGGAAAAGTACCTAACTAGTAGATCCGACAGTGGCCACCGCGGCAAGGAGGAAGGCAGTGAGGAGGAGGGGAAGGAGGAGAGAGGTGGGAGGGTGAGGGAGGGCTTCATCTCGCCTTCGAATGCTGGGATTCTTGGTCTGGCTTCCAGTATGATGACGGGTGATATGAGCACTGGAGAAGTCAGTTCTCATATTTATAGGCGCCAAAGCAATGAGAGAGGCCAATGAAGGGACTAGTGCTGGGTTTGATCATGATCATCTAGTTGATAGGTATCCATGATATATAAAAATGCAGTACATGGAATGCATGGTAGAGTGCTTACACCATCAAAAGTCCTATCAGCCAGCGCCATGGTGGACATTTCGGTGAGATGGGATGTCATGCTGTGACCGTTGTGAAGCATTACCATATATTTGAGTCATCAGCTAAGATTGCATTCCTAATTACAGTACCATGCTCCTATTTACTTCCTAGATCTAAAGGTTAATAGAAACACATACATTGGTCTAGGAAAGCCCAAAAGTTAATAGTATGATCAGTGCAACTAGATTATTTTGCTGGCTTTTATGAAACTACATAGATATTTGTTCTAATCATAATGACTTTGATGGGCTTGCCAAGAGAGGATTGAAGGAGAAAGAGAAGGAGAAATGAAAAAGTTTAAAAATGGTTAAAGATAAAAATAATAAGAAATGATAGGTTTATGAGGGAGCTTCACAGAATCAGAATCATCGATCTTCATAAGATGTCCGATAACTTATAATCCATGCCATGCATAAAATATATTTTTTATTATTTTAATTATTTTGTGCTATCATGATCACCACGTCCTCTCAGTTTCTTGGCCTGCAGATCATCCCTTCTCCCCACCCTTCGCTGCTCCTCCCTCCCCTTGCTCCGCCACCTCCTTCCTCTTGCTGGGCATCTCTGTGGTGTACACCCCACACCGTCCTATCCCTAGCTTTGCACTCTTTCTCCTCGCTCTATGATGTGCTTGGCCTCCCCTCAAGTGGTTCCGGCTGGGAGATCAAGGCCACCTATAGCTAGCGTGGGTGTGCCACTCGGACGTTCTGGCCACCGACCAGAAGGGCACCTCGACGACGAGTTCATCCAGATTTAGACTTCTATTTATTGGCTCATGATAAATTGAGATATACAACCTCTATTTATAATCCATGCTATGCACAAAATATATTTTATATTATTTAATTATTTTTTAATATAATAAATAATATTAATAAATAATATTTTTTAAAAAAAATTGCATCCATGCATGCATTGGGTTATAAGCTAGTGTGTGTGTGTATTAAAATAGAGGCATCTGCATTGGTAGAGCCTCCATTTGACATTTTTGTCTCCACAATATCTTGCCATGTATCATAGCAGCCTTTAATCTACATTGAAGTAGGAAAAAATTTGAGGCATCCGCACATGAGCTCGAGGGGTGCGATGGCGGTGAAGTTACAGATGTCCGATAGGAGTACGTCGGAGAGGGCCTAGCTGACTTGGCTAATGGTGATGTGGTCATCAGAGCAACGGACGGCATCCCAATAGCCACAGGGGTCGGAGGAGCCTGACTAGCCAAGCATGCTGGCTCGATCAAGACACTTGGCAAGGGCTTGCATTGTTACCGCATCATCGATGGTGAGCTAGGCCACCACTGAGGGTGCATTAGAGAAGAGGACTGCGATGGCAATGAGATCGAGGAGGTGGTGGTGGCGGCCTAGCTTGATTGGATGAGCACAAGAAAGATTTCTCCTGCCTCACGACCATGGAAAAAGGAGGAGCAAGGCCACCATTTGCTCGAGAATTGCCTCTAGGAGAAGAGAACGAAGATTAGGGCTATGATTTAGAGAATGATAGAGAGATTTAGAGAGAAGGGAAGTGGACTGGATTTGAAGACATTCAGAAAATAGCAATGGATTGCTCTATTCTTCCATCTCTTTTTTGTAATTCTTTAATTCTTTGGCTATTTGATTATATTTTTAATTGTCTTTTAGCTTACTTTCGATTCGAATTGAGAAGTTTTCATGGTCGCTTGCTCTTGCAGGGAGCCGAGGGTCAGAAAATGGCATAGTTGGGGAGGGGAAGGCCTTCATATTGCATGCACCAGGTGCAATTGGACCGCATCAAATCCCACGATAGATAACATACCATGCTATCCCTTGTATTTCACCAATTCCCAATCGCACGCTATCCACCATTCATATGCTCCAGGATTTATCCTGGTTCACTTGCACCTAGTGCATGCAATAATTTCTCACAAGGAAGAGGGAGTGCCGATGACGTCAGGGAAGGGTGAGCAGATCGGACTAAAAATGTTGGGGACAATGGAATGTTTGCAAGTGGGATGGGTCTGGTCCCAATCTGCCTCATGCCAGACCCAACTGAAGTTCGGGTCTGAAATTTTAACTTATTTGACACGTCCAAATCATTTTGCACATACAAATAAATTAGACGTGTCTAGTTTATCAGGTTGGTTAGGCTCTTCACTTTTATTGCTTATGCTAAGTCCAGATTTTTGTGTCATTTAACATAGTTTTGCTTATAGATTTTTAGCAAGGACAACATCATTTTTGGATTCTGCACATGTAATGCTATAAATTTATATTTTATAAAAGTACTTAGAGAATAACATACTTGGCCTTGAGCGCTAACCCGTTTGACCTGTTTTAAGAGGCACACAAGGACTCCCCCATCGTTCTTATAAATAATGCTCAAAAGATATTATTCAAATTTTGGATCTATATAAGTCTCAAGATATATGTAATGTAAATCGATGTGAGACTAAATATACATATGCATCGATTTTTACATATTTTCTTAATTTAAATTTTTGCATTCTCATCCAACTAAGGATTCAAATCTAATCATAAATATCTAAAATTCAATCATAAATATCATAATTAGCCTATTGTCAACTCCAATAGATCTATATTATAGTATCTCCTAATCTATTTGAGCCATAAGCATGTATGCTCTATACCATTTGCAACGAAGTAGGATGTCACTCAAAAAACTTAGCTCAAATGTGTTATTTGAATTTTTTTGACCCTTTATAGATACTTAGGATCTATCTATAAAAATGGACGCCTCTATGTTGGCAAAGCCTCCATTTGCCATGTATATACATATTATGCTCGTCACTTGTACATGAAAATGGCAAATATTATTTAAATATATCCTTTGGAAGGATAAATAATATTTAATAAATATTAAATAGTATTTATGCATGTATTTATGCCACATCTATACATGGTATATCTTTGCTTAAGAAATATATTTAAAAATATGTGGTCACATACTATGATTTCTACCACCATCTTTTTTTCTCTTTTTAGTTATTTAATTATTGACTGCTTCTTTTTGCTTGAAGGTTAGATATGATCATAACTGTCAACTAAGTGGATCCACACTCTCAAGTGTTTTACTAGCCAATTCTTGATCAGAATCTCACAAAACTACCTCCCATCATCACATTCTCCTGTAAGAGATGAGAATGTGGCTACCGAAGGTGTCTTTACTATCAAGTCCTGCACATTGATATATCCACGCTTCATTTGGAGCTCGAAAATGTTAATGTTGTTGGCGGTAGTCGTGATCCAACAGATTAATGTCCTTGTAGTGAGTGGTATCGCCGACTTGGCCATCGAGAGAGTTGGGAGGTGTAAGGAAAAGGATCAAAGGAGAAGGAGAAAGAGAGATGGAGGTGTCTAAAAATGATTAAAGAAAAATAGAAAGAAATGAAGGATTTAGGAGCGAGAATCATAGAATCTGGGCCATTAGATCTTCACAAGATATGTCCGAATTTAGTAACATTCATGGCTCGAGTTTGATACTTTTTTATTATTATATTTATATTAAATATTAATAAAATATATATTATTTTAAATAAAAATTATCCTGTGCATTGCATGGGTTATATGCTAGTTATTAATTTCTTTTGAAAGAATATTATTTATTATTTATTTTATGTGGCCAATAGCAGTTGGTTATGTTTGATCTAGATGACCCAAATCTGCCAGATCTGAATTTTTCAATTAAGACCGGATTATACATGGATCCGATCCTATCTGAGTAACTTACTAGGTTAAAATTTTAGCTATAGATTCAACCCGACACAACTCCATCTTCTACTAGATTAAATCTCGATCCAACATTAAGACTTGATCAAGAAACTGGATTGTGTTGGGGTCACTCATAGACATGGGCAATGAACTGGACCGTCCATTACACGGCCCGACCTGGCATGAAATGGGTCGTACCAGGCACGGTCCGTTAGCTACAGTAATGGGCTGTGCCTTGCACGGGCCGTTAGAAGGGGCCGGGCTAGGTTGGGGTTTGCGGCTCGCAGCCCAAGCCCCCCCATAAGGGCCTAGGCTGGCACGACCCGTAGGCCAGGCATGGCACGGCTCGGTGCCAGGCCCAGCCCGACCTGTTTGGAATTTTTTTGAATTTTTTTTGTAAATAGATGTAAGATTTTTTTAAAATAAAAACTATCTTATAATGGTGGAGGTTTGGTATGGACTCCTATCGATTTATTAATATCAATCAAAATGATACAAAAGAGGAGGGGGCAAAGCCTGACCTCCAAATATAATGAGGAAGAAAGAAGAAATTGAGGTGACCCACCTCAATAATTAAAAGATAAACTAAACAGTTACAAATATGAGAATTAATAATTAAAAATCTTATTGGTTGTCATGCATCATCGGTAGTGTTTGTGTCGTCATCATCAGCGAAATTTATATTATGTCCATTTTTTTCTTGAAGTCTCACCCCAGCATTCAACCAATCTTTGAAGCAGAGCGGTATCTCAATTATTTTGCTGATCATCCTACTTTTCTTTCTTTCAGAACTCATCGACCTGCAGTAAAATAAATTTCAAAGCTACTGTGGATATCGAAATAGCTAAGATATCACGTGCAATGACGAATATTATAGGATATTGATTTTTGATACTTTCCACCATGTTAATATATCAAGATTTTTTATTTGATTTTCATCATATACAGATTGAAGATCATTTCACAAATAAAATTCAAGTTCATTACTTAAAGATTAAGATGAAGTTGAAGAAGTATGTGTATGTCTCTTATGTGCAATGAATGAGAAAATAAATGATGAATGAGAAGTACTAGAAGAAGAGGTGGAGGTTTGTGAATAAGAAGTACTAGATCCATAAATCTTATCATTATACAAAGCACAAATATCATGAGGAAGTTGGTTTACTTTAGCTTTAGCAGGTTCAGGATTTAGATTCACATTTTCACAATATACATTAAGTAAATTAAAATATCACTTAATTTAACATGTGGATCAAATACAGCAGTTAAGTTATGTATAGGACATATCCTGTCCCAATACTCATTCCATTTAGATTCTATTTCATAAATAATGGACTCTAAAATATCATCATATTTATATTGTATAAATTTTTGACTAATAAGATATGCTTGTTGTAAAAATAATAAGGGGTTGGATAATAAATACCAAAAAGAATTTCAGTGGTATTATAAAACTAACTAAAAATTCTTTCAAAATTTTATCTTTATTCCAATCAATTTCAGTCAATGTAAAACCTAATCTACGATCATTAATATATGTACTTAATAAATTTTATATGGATATGCATTATGTATCATTGTATATGTCGAGTTTCAAGGAGTAACTATATCAAGTTTAATTTTTAAATATTTACCATGATCTATACACATTTGCTTAAATACTTGAAATCTTGCTCTTGAAGTTTGAATAAAAAAATATATTTCTAATTTTAATAATAACATCTTGAACCATACCCATACCAGATTGAATAGAAAGATGAAAAATATGACATGCACATCTAATATGCAATAAATTTTCATTTAGAATGGGATATGTTGCGGCCTTTCTCCGATGAGGTAGTCGGCTGAGGGCAGAGCTGCTGCGCCTATGTGTCATGCAGCGAGATATCGAAAGAGGGTAGTTTGTCATCGGAGAAGATGTCGACAGGTATCAGTGATGGCCTCCGTTTGGTGTCGGAGAAGATGATGACCTACAAAAGAAGTCCCACTGGAGATGGCTCTGATGAGGATCCTCCGATGTTTAAGTCAGCAAGACAGCTCAATAGAGAGGAAAGAGTAGCACAGTTTTGATGTCTAGGTCACACATACCTGGAGGGGTCTCCACTTACCTCTATTTATAGAGGAAGCAAAATAGATGGTGAAAGGATATGTGATCATGTCAATCATATCCTATCAGCAGTATGGTGCTACGTGGGCATCCTTAAATAGCACTGATGGCAGACGTGCCTTTTGTTGATGCTCACGTGATCGTGACGGTAGATGCTACCATGCATGGGACATAATAAATGACCTCATGGGCATAATTAATGAATTTATAGCATCCCATCATGGTATGTAGCCAGCCTGTCAGGGTATGGCATCTGAGAGATGTGACCTAATGTGGCTTGTCAGAATGGTGTTCGGCCACGTTTGGTGCTCAGCTAGTCGGCTGAGGCCCGTAACATGGGAGTCGGTAGAATGAGTCCGTCGAGGGGTGGCACCCCATCATCGATTATTGATGGACGCAGTCTGTTGAGAACTGAGTATGTAGTCGACTACATGCCGAGGGTCATTCACCGTAGGTGGCATCTGCAATCGAGTTGGCTTGGTACTGACTCGATGTAGCCCACTGACCTTAGTCAGCCAAATGTCATCAACAGAAGTCGGTGGAGAGCCGATTGGGCGGGATTCATTGATCTGAGTCGGTGCAGCTTCCTTCCTCAGTTGAGAGCCAAGAAGAAGGGTAGTTAGTTAGGTGACGAGGATCTATTCCAACACCTGCCCCCCAACTCCCAAGTCCGATTGCATAGTTTTAATCAGGCAAAGGAAGTTCGTCGTCGTGTGGATTTGAGTCATTTTTTTGCCTGCATTCGACCGTCTTGTCACTTCATGGATTGAACCGTTGCTCTGTCATTTCATAGAACGTGAGGCAGTGCATCACGTCATAGGTCGTGCGATAATATATGCTGCGGCACTTGAGGTGATCCACCATAATGATAATGAAAGATCGGTGGTAGAGTAATAATAAGCAGGCATACCTGAGTCGACCACGTGTCAGCCATCCATTGGTTCGGCTTGCGATCATATGGATCCAACTGACTTGACAAAATCTCAACAGCGATGCATCGAATAGGTGCTGAGACAGTCGGCTGTGATCGCTGCCATGCATCAAAATCTTCGAAGAAGGTGCGATCTTCTGCATCGACCCTAACCATCAAAGGGACTTATAAATAGGGGTTGGTCCCCCCCTTAGTCCTGCTTCTAGTTCTGGTGCTTTCATCATCGTCCCTGGTCCTTTGCCCTTAATAGAGAGCTTAGGTTCCATCGCAGTCGAGTTGTCTTCTCTATTGCCAATCTACATCGCCATCGTCCTCGTCATCATCATCGGTCATCTTCGTCGGTCCCGTTCCTTTGAGGTTTTTCCTTCGTCTCCTCCCCTCTTTTTGAGCTTTTGCCATTGAGTTTCCTTTTTTCCCATGGCTTCTTCTGATAGAGAGTCCAGAGGCGAGAATCTGATTAGGGACTGGAGTTCTCAAACTCCAACCGCTCAGAGGGAGATCGAGGAGGTTCCTCGAGAGGAACTCAAAGATGCATCCTCTTGGCAGGGTCATCCAGACCTTGAAGAGTCGGATGAACAGTCGGCTACCGAGGACTTCCTCAGGCTTCTTGTTGAGAGATCTGAGTTAACGGAGGCCACTATCGACTGACTAAGAAATCATTTCCATATCTTTAGTCTGTATTGGTTGATGGCACTTGATGAAGAAGGTCAGGTTGTTCGGCCTCTCAATGGCTACATCACCATCTATGAGTTGTTTCTTCATTCAAAACTCTGATTTTCCATTTACCCCTTTTTTTCCAATGTCTTGGATCTGTATGAGGTCGTCTTTGCTCAGCTTGCTCCCAACTCTTTTAGGATTCTAGCTTCCTTTGTCGTCCTTTGTAGTTTTCTTCGGACTGAGCTCCGAATCTCTCTTTTTGGGCCATTTTTGTGTTGAAGAAATATTCTTGAGAATAAAGATGGTGGTTCTTCAATTCTCGGCCCTATCGTCAGCTGATTAAGGGCCTTCCTTCTTCCATCCATTGGTGGAAGAATAAATTCTTTTATATTGCTGCTGACCATCCGTGGGCTTCGACTAAACCTGGATTGCTCCCAATCTATCTCCGAACAAGAATGATGTAGTTCTGGAGGAAGATCGGGAGTTGTACGACAAGCTCTTTGAAGTCATGGTTCCTCTGTAGTAGGAGCTTCTGAGGGAACAGTCACTTTATGATGCTGGGATAAGCTCATCAAGGTAGTCTTCTTTTCCATAGATTTTTGTAGCTCTTGCTTTGCTTGCAGGCTAACTCTTTTGTTGTCATGATTGTGTAGGCATGCGGGTCTCGGCAGAAACTCTTCAGAGTGTTGCTAGGAAGAGGATCACATCCAGATCTGGTGGAACTTCTCGATGATCAAAGAAGCCAAGAGAAGGATCACCTCCTTGGGTGCCGAAGAGTACATAGCTGTCATTGTTGCCTCGACCATCATCGAAGCAATCCTCACCGTCGCCCCCTGCTGAAGCCGTCACGATCGTAGTGGCTCCTCCTGATGATGATGTGGTCGTCGTCGAGCCTCCAGCCAAGCCGGTCGAAGCAGTCTAAGCCCTCCTAGTTCAAGTTAGGTTGGTGGAAGCCAGACACCTAGTCGAGATGGTGCCGACAAGGGGAAGACCCTGATGTATCGAGACGGTGTCAATAAGGGGAAGGCCCCGATGCTCCCCACCTTTATCGTAGACTATGGTTCAGATATGCCTTTTGGGGAGGCCACCGTCACTGTCGGGATATGCTTCAAGGTGACTAACCAAGCCCTCCAAGACCACCAACTTCCTGAGGAGTTGGCGAAAATAGTCATGCTACCCGCAGACTGGAAAGTTAGGAAGGCCCACCCAGTCTCAAAAATTCAGTCGGGTGCCTATATGTCGTTAATTGGGGTAATTCTTTGACCCTTTCTCCTTCGATTTAATTTCGAATGGCTTTTGGCCGAGTATATGACTTAACCAACTTTTTATTTTACAGATGATACATGACATGACTGTTTTATCTGAGGGATTGATTGGGTTCGTCAGGCTTAACACAAAGCTGAAGGACTAGGCCCGGATTGCTCATGCTCGGGCTGAGATCGTTGAAGAACTTCTCCGTACTGTCGAGGAGTGGGAGAGGAAGAGTAGAGAGAAGATCACCTTGTTGGAGATCGAATTGGCATCCTCGGAGACCCTGTAGGGGAAGACAAAGAGGAGTTTGAGAAGTTGAAGACTGACTATCAGAAAAAAATGGAGTCGGTTGAGAGCGCCTTCACCGAGGAGAGAGAGAAGAGGCAGAAGGCCACCGAGGAGGCTAAGAAGACTGCCACGGAGCTGGATAAGAAACTATTGATGGTAGAAACTCAGGCCCAAGAGACAGCTTCTCGAGCTCTGGCCGAGTTTCGAGGTTCAAAGGAGTACGAGGTGGAGCTTGCCGAAGCTGTCGGGGATGTGTATTGGCTCGAGTTTCAGGACTGCAAAAAGGAGGTCCACCAACTGTATGAGAAGCTGGACCTGAGTGTGATATAAGTCAACAAGCCCTAAGAGGAGACGGGCGACAAAGAAGAAGAAGCTGAGGCTGAAGAAGATCGTCCTCGACCTTTTGCTTAGACTCCTTTGTATTCTTTTGCTTTTTATCTTCTACCTTGTAGCTTTTCCTCATCTTTGTAACAATTCTCCTTTTTGTATTGAACTCCTTTTAATGAAATGATCTTCACTTTAATATTGATTTGCTCGATTCCAACTTGTTTGCCTGCATGCTTTCATTTTTCATTTGTTTGTCTTTCTGTAAAATTAAGTAGTGAAGTCGATAAGACTAAGTAAAGCAATCGATAGGAAGCAGCAAATCGATTAGACCATAACCGAACATGTAGACT
Source organism: Elaeis oleifera (assembly GCA_000441515.1). Taxonomy (NCBI): domain Eukaryota; kingdom Viridiplantae; phylum Streptophyta; class Magnoliopsida; order Arecales; family Arecaceae; genus Elaeis; species Elaeis oleifera. Next base: position 125,480 of record KE506796.1, on the reverse strand, counting down.
TGAGAAAATCTCCAGGTCATATAGTTAGTTCCAGTAGGTGAATTTAGTTGGGTCTGAGGTGTAGTCATAGAACTTCCATCGTAGATTATTTCATTGAGTAAGAACTTAGAGAAAATTTCTAATTTTTTATTTCGACTCGGTTGATCTTTGGTCAGTCGGTAGTAGGTTGACTAACCATAATTTATTTTCATCAGGTCTTATGACGAACTGCAGCTCATATGCTTGCACCCTTGGGCCATTGCAAGTATGCTGGCGGTTGCCAGACCATACAGCTTCGGTGATCGATTGTTAGCCGAACAACACTATGGTTTCACCTAAGTCTCGTGTGCAATGCAGCACTGCGGGCCTTGAGCCTTAGCAGGCATGCTTACAGTCGATGGACCCATCCCAACTTCATCAATCGGGTATCAACCAATTATTGCTTCATCGGGTACTAGCCAACGAGGGAGTTGTTGTTTTGTAGATTTCTGAACACTTGAACTATTGGGCATTGAAAAGAAGACCTTTTATTGATTAAGGCATTCTTATTGATAGTACATCCATAGATTCTTGGCGTTCCAAGTCCGAGGGATTTATGTGCCGTCCAAGTTCTCGATTTTGTAGGCCCTCGATCGTAAAACTGTTGAGATCCTGTAGGGGCTTTCCTAATTTGGAGACAGCTTTTCTTGGTCGATTGGTTTGGAGATTTTGGCTCTTTTGAGAACTAAGTCTCCTACTCGGAAGGTTTTGGGTTTGACTCGGAAGTTGTAGTACCGAGCTATTTTTGTTGGAAGAGGCCATCCTTAGTTGAGCTTGTCTCTGAATTTCCTCGAGCAAGTTTAGGTCAGCTCGTCTCTTATCCAAATTGGTTGATTCGTCGTAGTATTTCACCTGAGTCGATGGTAGGCCGATTTCAATTGGGATCATGGCTTCTGTTCTGAATGCCAACTTGAAAGGAGTCTCTCTGATCGGGATCTGAGGAGTTGTTCTGTAAGATCATAAGACACTATAGAGTTCGTCGGCCCAGTTTCCTTTGGCTTGATCGATCCTCATCTTTAGGTCTTGTAGACTTGTCCTATTGGTTATCTCAACTTCTCTATTGGATTGCAAATGCCTGACCGATGTGAGTTTGTGGATGATATGATACTTTGTGCAAAACTCTTCAAACTTAGCATTATTGAACTATCGATCATTGTGAGTAATGATTATTCGGGATAGACCAAATTGACAAATGATAGATTTTTACTAAAAGTCGGTGGTCTTCTGCTCCATTATCTATGCCAGTAGTTTGGCTTCGACCCACTTGGTAAAGTAGTCAATAGCTATAATGAGAAATCTTCTTTATCCATTGGTAGGTGGGAACGGATCGAGTATGTCGACTTTTCATTGGTCAAATGATCAAGGTGTCGAAATGGTCGTAAGATGACTGGATAGAAGTCTTTGAATGTTGGCAAACCTTTGGCATTGGTCACATCTTTGCACTAAGTTGTAGGCATCTTTCTGCATGGTTGGCCAGTAATATCTTTGCCAGAAGATTTTGTAGGATGATGACTTACCCCCAGGTGGTTGCCACAAATGCCCTCGTGTACCTCCTGAAGAGCATAGTCAGATTCGAAAGGCTGAAGACACTTGAGTAGGGATAGAGACACTAATCTCCTATAGAGTTGATTGTCAATAATCATATATCAAGTTGTCAATCTCTTCAATTGACGTGCTTCAGCAGGATTAGTCGGTAGGGTTCTGTCAGTTAAGTAGTCGACGAATGGGTCAATTCAACTCGGTTCATAACTGGCTTAGACTTGATGAACTTCTTCCTTTGAATCGATGTTCAGACTCTCGAGATGCTCGATAAAGATTTATCCAGCTTGCCACAATCAGAGGTAGCAAGACAAGACAAGAAATCGACTCATGCATTCTCCGAGCGGAGGATGTGAAAGATCTCGAAATAGTTGAAGTGCGATTGTAGAGACTTGTTTTTTAGATATCTGAAATAACAGGATCTCAGGCCGCATATTTCTTCGAGACTGTCCGACGATGAGTTACGAGTCGGTGAATACCTGTAGGTGCTTCACATCGAGATCTCTGACGATCTTCAGTCCAGCTATCAGAGCTTCATATTTCACTTAGTTGTTTGAAGCTTTGAAATTGAATCGAAGAGCATACCCTGTCACCATCCTGTCGATGTTAGTCAGAATCAGGCCCATGCCACATCTCTGGGTGTTTGAAGCTCCATCCATATGTAGAATCCATCCAGATTCTGAGGTTTCTTCTGAGGATCGATCTTCAATATGGCTGTCATCGGTTGGAGTATATTCAACGATGAAGTTGGCAAAAATCTGAGTCTTCATCGAAGATCGTGGAATATAAGAAAGGTCAAACTCAGTGAGTTCAACTGCCCACTTGACTATTCTTTCCAAGGTGTCTGGCCGTTGAAGTAGAGTCCTCAAAGAGAGATCGATCAATATTTGTACTGAATGGGTCTGGAAGTAAGATCGTAGTCGTCGAATAGTTGTTATGATTGCGAAGATGACCTTTTCAATTCGAGAATATCTTGTTTTGGAGTTGCGTAGCATCTGACTTATGTAGTAAATGGGCTTCTACACTTTATCCTCTTCTCGGACCAGCACCGAGCTAACAGCTTCAGAAGTTGTTGCCACATATATGAGTAGTTCGTCGTCGGTGCTTGGCTTTGTGAGAAGCAGAGGAGAGCTGAGGTATTACTTCAAGTCGTCGAAAGCTTTTTGGCACTCCTCCGTCCAGGTGAAGTCTTTCATCTGCCTGAGGGTTTTAAAGAAGGGAAGGCATTATTTTGCAAACTTGAAGATAAATCGACTCAAAGACGTGACATGTCCCACCAACTTTCGAATGTCTCATCGAGAAGTTGGAAGCTTTATGTCGAGAATTGTTTTGATCTTCTCGAGGTTGGCTTCGATGCCTCGCTTCATCACCATAAAGCCGAGAAACTTCTCCAACGTGATGTCGAAGTTATACTTAGTTGGATTTAGTTTCATTTGATGTTTCTTTAGGGCATCGAAAGCTTCAGCCAAGTCATCGATATGGAGGGCAGCTTCAGTGCTCTTCACGAGCTATCGTCTACATTGACCTCTATGTTGCGTCTGATCTGATCCTTAAAGACTTTATTGATTAGTCTCTGATATGTAGCTCTGATACTTTTAAGATCGAAGGACATGACTTTGTAGCAGTATAGACCCTTGTCGATAATAAACGTCATCTTCTCCTCATCTTCGGGCGCTATTAGATTTGGTTGAAGCTGGAGAAGGCATCCATAAAGCTGAGTAGTTGGTGACCTGACGTAGCATCGACTAGTTGATCGATCTGTGAAAGTGAAAAGATATCCTTGAGATAGACTTTGTGAAGCAAAAATTTAGTGCAGG
>KE506796.1:104210-114988 GCA_000441515.1 Elaeis oleifera | reverse complement strand
CGATTGGCTTTAGGACATTATTCCCAACACTTTGTTCATGTCGGTGTAGTTGATGCAGATCCGTCATTTACCATTTGCTTCTTAATCATCACGATGTTCACGAGCCAATTTGGATAGGTTGCTTTATGAATAAAGGTAACTGCCAGTAGTTTGTTAACCTCTTCATCGATGGCCTTCTGTCGCTTGGGAGTGAAGCTTCTTTCTTTTATCTCATCGGCTTGTACTCGGGATTAACATTCAGTCGGTGGATAATTACTTCTGGAGAGATGCCCAACATGTCTGAGGCAGACCAGGTGAAGATGTCAGTATTTTTCTCAAAAATTCGATAAGCTTCTCTCATAGTTTGCCATTTAATGAAGATCCGACCCGAATGGTTTTAGTCGGGTCCTTGTGATTTAGGGGCACTGAGATGAGCTGCTCTGTAGGTTCTCCATGATTTTATTCTTTTCTCTGATCCAGTCCGTCGTCAATGGGGAGAGCTTCAGCTGGTCTCATTCTTTTGAGAATGGTTAAGTAATATTATCAGGCCAACTGTTGGTCTCTCCTCATTTCACTAGTTCCTTTTTTATCGAGAAGCGTACGAGTAGGGGGTATGTTGAATAATTGTTCGAAGTGCGTTCAGTCCAGATCACCCCAAGATAATATTGTAGGCTGAGGGGACTCGGACCATAAGGAAGTTCAAGTGTACGGTCGATTGCCGAGATGGCTGTCTAGTTGTGACAGGGAGTTCGATTACTCCTTCTATTTTGACTGAGTCGCCAGTGAACCTGACTAAAGAATGTTGACTGGTTTGAGAAGGTTAGTAGAAAGTCACATTTGAAAAAATAGTCATAGAAATTACGTCAGCGAAACTTTCTATTGAAATTATGTCTTAAAGTCAATCGTTTGACTATTACGTTAATTATAAATATATATAAATTGATAAATAATAAAATTATTTGATATTTTCATCACAAGAATACATCTTCTAACGAACTTCTATATTGTGATGAAGTCTTTAAGACTACTTTGATCGATAAAAGAAGATTTATCGCATAGTTCTTAAACTGGTTCGTGACCAAACGATATGCTATTATTAGGACGATAGCAATATCAAGTATAGATCGTTGTATGCCATATGCGTTAGTTGTCCTTGTAACCAAATGGTATGAAGATACTGGTATGGTATGCTGGTGAGATGTAGGGGTATATCGTCACTAAACGTGATCAACTGCGGAGCACTCTGCTGTCAAGGGTAGCTCGCGAAGGATATGAGTATAAGTGTCACTCCGATCTGAGATCACCACAGTGACTTACGAGCAACTCACTGTACTTTGATATCGGACTAACTGAGTTTTTAATTCAGTGATGAAAGATTTTTGGATATAGTCAAATACTTATCAAGTTGGTGCGTGAGTCAAGATGGGATTGACCCCTCTAAATTAGTAGAAGATATGCATCAGTGTATTTCAATTTAGCAAAATCTGGATCCGAATAATTCATGTGATGGATTTGAAAAGATTGAAATACAATATGGATGACTTATCTAGGATTGACAGTTAAATTCTAGATCGTCCTCGAGTATTAGGGTCAAAGGGATGAATTATACAATAACCATACGCCAATAAGTTTCTGAATGTTGTTTCGTCTTCATTCGACCTATCCGGATGTTGGATCATCATTGCTAGATGGTTACATCGATTGGTTTAGAAAATATTTTGTACTATCGGCTTAGGTTCGAACCTATGGGGTCACACTCAAAAGAAGTTTTTGACTAATCATGTGGCTGATCAACGATTGAGAATCGTTCAAGGACTTAATCATCAATTCGATTAATGGTTAACATTATGCAAAAGTTATAAAAATTAATTATCAAGTATTAATGAATTAATAGAAATTAATTAGCAATTAGATTGCTGATTATCTCAATTTGATTGAGCAAAGAGGATTAAATAAAATCTAATTGAATTAGATTCAATTAGGTTTGACCCGATTAGGTTATGAGATGACCTAATCGCTAAGAAAGAATTGATCCTGATTTGATTAGGATTTTGGTTCAATCAATTCTTAATTTAATTAAAATTTGATTAAAAATTTATGAACCTAATTAGATTGAGTTTTATATATTTTATTTGGGTTAAACCAGATGTGATTTGATTTGGATTCAAATAAAGAAACTTAGAGTTCATATTGGATTAGGATTCTTCTCACTACGCCAACCCAGTTTGCACGTCATATATCTCTACGCACAAAATTATTTATGTAAGATTTTTCATACCAAAGAGTCCTTTTCCTTTTCTATCTCACATTCAAATCTGATTTGGTTTTGATAAAAGAAGATTTTAAAATTAGATTTCAAAATATTCCTTATCAGGAGAATCTGTTCTCATCCAGATCAACCTCTCCAGTTTAATAAATTTTTTTTCCTTATATGTGCGACATTTTGATGAGATTTTTTGTGAAAGATCAGTTGGAATTGATTTACTATGAAAAATATGGGAAAGGATATCTTATATTTTTTTGGCATGTTTTGCGATGTAGAATTGTGAAGGGAGGCAAAATCCTGTAAGAATCCATGATCACTAGGACTCTTCACCCCACCTCCTTACACGCCTATAAAAGGGGCTTTTGTGGTTTTTTTATGTGTGTAAAATATCAGAAGAGAGATCTTCACGTGAAGGAAGTTTAGGCATGGTTCATGGCATGAAAAGTAGAGAGGAGGGTCCTCTCTCTTGGGGTGTGTGCAGAGACCTGAATTTCAGATTTTTTGTTCTAAGAGTTTGAGAAGAGAGAATAATTAAAAAAAATTATTTCTTTTTATCTTTCTTTCATCTCTTAATCTCCTCCAGAAGTTCATCTACAACCTTTAAAAAAGTTCAGAGATTTGAAAAAAAGATTCAGATCAGCCAAGAAGAAGGTCTTCGCGCGAGCTAGCACTCCCGAGAAGATCGATCAGATTGGGGCTTTGAGTGAATTTTTCGTAGAGATCGAATGAATGTGCGGCTATGAGCAATAGGTAAGAATCCTCTCTACCATGTCTCTTAGTAGCGGTGATCATCGATCTATGCTCAATTCTGAACTCAGATTAGAAGTAGATGTGATCTACTGCTCACATGCATACATGCTGATTTTATTTTCAGTATTTTTTAGATTTTATATGCAACATAATATTTCATAGATCCTAGAGTAGGTTGATTTGATGATTAGATTGTATGCATATTAGATTAATTTGATTAATCTAGTTATCTTTCGCTATAATTTTTTTGAAAAAATTTAAATACATGCATGAAATCGCTTACGCTTTCCAACACTTTTATTATCAACAAGATATTATTTTACATCATAGTTGGCTACTATCATTGATACAACAACAGCGTCGTTGTGGAGAGTTTGGACTCTTTGTATGTCTTTCTCAGTGAAAATGATGTCGTTGTTTGCCCGCTGGTGCTTGGAGGTGCTTTCAAAGTCGTCTGCCTCTTAGAGTCGCAGTCCTGATGAAATCATGTTGATCACACCCGCCATAGGTTGAGCATGATTTTTCTCTCGAGAAACGACCATAGTGGCAGATCAGAAGGCAGCTATGCAAGTCGCTCCTATATGAACTTTTCAAGATATCCCTATCTTATCAAGTCCTCGATCTCATTCTTTAACTGGATGCACTGTTCAATATCGTGATCATGGTCGCGATGGAACAGACAATAGCACTTTCGATTGTGAGACATTGGCTTTGTCTTCATTGACAGAGGTCGTCGAAGGAAACTCTCCCCCTCTATCTCCATGCAAATCTGCGCATGAGGAGTGGTTCAAGGAATGTAGAAGTTATATCTGTTGTCGAAATTTTTGGGCTTCAGGTTTGGTCGGGAAGGTGGAGCCTCTTTCTCAGCATGAATTCAGCTGGGCCGTGTGGCGGTTCCTTCCTTCATCTTCTTTTCTTTTGACCTTTGCCCTCAAACTGACATCAGTCATTCACACCTTTTTTGGCATGGATGTATTTTTGCACACACTTGAAGAGTTCGGCGTAGGATCGGAGAAGCATTTTGTCCAAGAAGTAAGTGAACCTGGAGCTTGGCAATCCTCGTTTCATGGCCATGATGGCCGTTGACTCGTCGAGGTCCTTGACCTCCAGGTTGGTGGCATTGAAACGTGCCATGAAGTCTCGTAGAGATTCCCCATCCTGTTGTCTAATGAAGAAAAGATAGTCGGTGGTTCACGGCACTCTTCGATTGGTGTAGAAGTATGCCACGAAAAGCTGCTTGATTTGCTCAAATGAGTTGATGCTCCTTGGTTGTAGTCCAGAGTACCATGCTCGTGCGGTTTTTCGGAGAGTAATCAGAAAGATGATAAAGAGAAGGACGTCGGATGCCTCCTACAGAAGTATGAGAGCTTCGTAGCTCTCGAGATGGTCGAGTGGGTCGGTGGAGCCATCGTATGATTCTATTTATAGCATCTTGAACTGACTGAGAATCGACTTGTCAAGGATCCATCGAGAGAAAGACGGACTGCTGTTGATGCCGAACTCATTGGTGGGGTCTCGATGGTTTATCTAGAGCTGATTCAGGAGGTGACCTAGCTCTTTCAGTTTACAGTCGTACCCATCCAACCGTTACTGGGATCCGTCAGGATGTCGTGAGTAGCTTGGGGTAGAGTCTTCCTCAGAAGAAGAGGATCTTGATGGAGACCGTGGCCTCTTCCCCTTGTGTGAAGCTCGTCGAGGGGAAGGAGACTGGTGATCGTTGGAGTTGGCATGCAGAGCACATCGAGAGTCGAGATGTGGTGATCATCAGAACTTATCTGATGGGAACATCGAGTTGAATGGTGGTCGGAGATCAAGGCCGACGACTGTGTCAAGAAGGCACGTCACGCGGCATCATCACCTCCAACCGCTGCTGCTACTGTTGCAGTTGTTGGAGATTGTGAACGGCCTCCATTAGCATCTTCACCTACTGCATGAGGGCAACGAGTTGCTGGTAGTCCACTGTCACTACCGACCGTGAAGCGCTCGATTCTACGAAAGTCATCGGAGGTGCATCACACCGCGGTGAGCATCGAGCGGAGCTTGTGGAAGCATTTTGTGCTCTCGTCCTGGCCATGGAGATTCTTGAAAGAAATTTTTCTTCTCTTCCAATTCCCCACCTACTTGATGCACCAAACTATTGCGGCCTTTCTTCGGTGAGGTAGTTGGTCGAGGGCCGAGCTGCTACGCTTATGCGTCATGCTGCAAGATGCCGAAAGAGGGTGGTTTGTGGTCGAAGAAGGTGCACTATCAAAAAGGCCGCAAGTGAGGGTGGCGATAGGTGTCGGCGATGGCCTCCGTCCGATGCCGGAGAAGATGATGACCTGCAAAAGAAGTCCTATCGGAGGTGGCTTCGGTAAGGACCCTCCGACGCTCAAGTCAGTAAGGCAGCTCAATAGAGAGGAAAGAGCAGTAGAGTTTCGCATTTAGGTCTCACATACCTGGAGGGTCCCCGCTTACTTTTATTTATAGAGGGAGCAAAGTAGATGGTGAAAGAACAGGTGATCATGTCAATCATATTCTGTCAGCCACATGGTGCCGCATGGGCATCTTTAAATGGCACTGATGGCGGGCGTGCCTTTTATTGGTGCGCACGTGGCCATGATAGTAGACGCTACCACACATAGGACGTAATAAATGATCTCGTGGGCGTAATTAATGAATTCATAGCATCCCATCATGGCGGGCAGCCAGTCGGTCAGGATATGGCATTTGAGAGACGTGACCTACTGTGGCCTGTCAGAACGGCATGGTGGCCATGTTTGGTGCTCGACTGTCGGTTGAAGCCCATGCCATGGGAGTCAGCAGAATGAATCTATCGAAGAGTGGCACCCCTGTTAGATGTATACCCTAGAAGCCAGATTGACTGACATATGTACACACTTTAGAGACATAATTTTGTAATTGTAATTTTGAAATGAATAAAATCTAGATTATTTTCATTCATATTGTGTTTAAATTATATCCATGAATCGTCCATTGAGTTAATGGGTATAATGACACATATTTTCAAGGGAGAATTTGAGACATATATAATTATTAGTTAACTTATAAATTGCTCTCAATCATAGGATCATCATAGGGATGATATTTGATTCGAATAGATGGGTGCATGAATCGCTTCCCTTCGTAGGTAGATGAGTCTTGAGTCGATAGTATTGGAATACTAGAGCGAAAGTATATGTGCTTGATAGAGATCAAAGATATTGAGCATGACCAACACGAGAAGTCACTAGGATGGCTGCCCACTCATCGGTGACTTGCTCAAAGTTGTAGTGGTGTAGATTGTTATTTGACCTGTGGTGCCTCGACTATTCATAGTAGGGTTGCTGTAGTTTAACTACTTCATAACTCGATCTCCTAGCCATTCAAAGTCTTAAGGTGCATGTTGGCTACAGTAGATCCATTGTAGGAATAAGATGTGCATCAAAATGGGATCTGTTGATCCTGATATATAGGGAGAGGTCCTATACAGTTTATAAAACTGAGTCCTAAAATCCATGACCATAGTAGGTGAATGATGGAAAGGACTTTCATAGGATTCGGACTTTTCATAGGATTCACATGAACTCGAGTTGATTGAATCTGATATATGATGGACGAACGAGTTTGACGAGTTATCCTTGACCTGCGTCTTGTTAGGACTCATGATAGAAGAATCGAACTACACGGTAACTGCATCTAAAGATTTATCATTCAGTTCTGCTGGGTTGCCACTATGTACTACTAGGTGCCACTAGTAGATCATGAGATTAATTAAGAATCATTTTGATAATCAATGATTCTTAATTGACTGAATTGAAAAGAGTTCTGATCTTTCGAAAAGAGTTTTAATGATATTGCTAATAAAGATTACAACATATTTCACTACCAGACAGAATTGGATCTATGGGATCATACAAATAAGAATTTTGATCTAGGATTGCACAATTGGACTAAATGTAGTTTGATTGGGTTAGAATTAATTAAGTCCTAGCTTTAGATTTAAGGAAGCCATACTAGCATATGGTTAAACCCATTCTCTCCTACTTGATTTGGGTTCCCTATTGGATAGAGCTTAACCAAATTAGAGCAAGCTCGTTTGGACATCAAGAGTTGGAGTTTTAGAAGCTACCCATGTAAGAATTAAAGGACTATTAGCACCCCACATTTTCTTCATGAAACAACGAGAGAGAAACTATTGGCACCCCACATTTTTCTTCATGAAACACCGAGAAAGAAAGATGAGACGCTCCTAATGGATAAGATCAAAAGGGGCGCCACTTGTATTGGTGCCCCACATTTTTCTTCATGAAATACTGAGAGAGAAATTATTGCTGTTGGAGAGTGGTTGGTGAAGTGATTGAATGCTTTTTTTCTCTCTTTTAGGACTGAATGAGCTTTTCACGGATGTGAACTTTGAATGCTAGCAAAACTTCTAATTTTTCTCTTCAAGAGAGCTTTTATAATCACTATCTATCCTTGAGAATATTTTAGAGTTGATTTTTAGCCGTTGGAGAGTATTTAATACGTATTAAATGCACCAAAAATGGACTAAAACTAGTCGTTACGTAGCTCGCCCAGAATGAAACGTCCCATGGGGCGTCCCACTGGCATTGGGACGTCCTATGGGGCGTTCCAATAGGCCAGACAGAAAGTTCAGCTTTCTGTTTTGATCTCAGGATCTCAGGGGTCGTCCTAGGTGGATCGTCCCAATCACATGGGTCGTCCCAAGTAGGTCGTCCCATTGTGTGCCATGAGCCAAAATGAAGCGTGCCGGCTGCCCAACGAAGGGGATGACCCAGATGGATCGTCTCATTTTATTCCAACCTAATTTTCATGCATTTAAGGTCCAAAACTTACCAGAACACTTTCAAACGCTTTCAAGTAGATTCAAATCAATTTGGATACTCTCAAAAGCCTTCAAAAACTTCTCTAATTTGTTGAAACTTCAACTTTTGACACACTTGATAAAGCTTTTCAAATCTAATCTCTTGGACTATCTGAAACAACACAAAAATAATCTTCAAAGATAGGAAACACATTAGTAGTCCCCTCAAATGGTTTGTGATCATCAAAATCAATTCTTAGAGCAACATGTCGTCAATAGAAGTTGATGGAGAGCTGATTGGGTGGGACTCGCTGATCTGAGTCGGGTTGAATCATGATGGCTTGGTCGGTGCAGCTCCCTTCCTCTGCTGAGAGCCGAGGAGAAGGGTAGTCAGTTGGGTGACGAGGATCTACCCTAATAGGATGCAAAGAGCCTTTCAATAATCTAACAGTAGAATTATTATTAGATGCATTATCAAAAGTAATAGATATAATTTTATCATTAGTACCATATGTACATGCAGTTTGATAAATAGCATTAGAAATTTGTTGTCTAGAATATGAAAAATTGAAAGCACAACAAGCAAGAATACATTTATTTAATAGCCAATCATTATTAATATAATGATCAGTAACAGTAATAAAATAATAACTACTAACAGATGCTGTCCAAATATCAGAAGTTAATGATATTTTTGAATTTCGGATAGAGAGAGATTGGATCAAATTTATTTTATTGCTAAAAATTTGTCATAGCTATTCTTCTTAATGTACGTCTACTAGTTCTTCTGTAAGCGGGTTGTAGGGCTAACTGAACATACTCTTCAAAATTAAATGACTCACATAAGTTAAAGGTAATTCATCCTTAACTATCTATTTGATCAATGCTTTTCTTTGATTTTTATGATTATATGTAAAACTACCTATAATACTATCCCCTTGTATATTAAGGATGCTTTGAAGACGAGTATCACTCATAATATGGCTCTCTTAATATCTCTGGTCAGTTCCTCTGCTACTAGCACAACTGTACAAATTGGCACATTTTTTATATTTTGCTTTTAAAACTTCATCTACCATAACTCTTTCAAAGTCATTCCATACAGCATTAGTCCTCTTACGAGAAGAAGAGGCAGAGCCTTGACCTTCAGTATTGATTTCAAAGGGAGGAGAAATAGTAGTTGCTTCTCTCTCTGAAACTGAAGGAATGCCAAAATAACTCTTATCATAAGATGCTATATCTAAACATGAGTTATGCAAATAAAAAAAATTACCAAACAAAAAACTGAATAGAGGTAGGCTGTAAGCGGAGACTTGCGAGCTTCTTCTTGTGCTCCTCACTTCTCCTCAGGACCTCAACAAAGACCTCCAAGGCTTTAATAGATGGATTAATTTTTCCTTGTATAGTACTTGAACACTTGCTAATTGCTAATTGAACACTTGCTAAATATCGCTAGAAGTGTAGTAGAGAAGGAGAGGAGAGTTGATTTGGTACGGTGAAAATGAAAGAGGGGGATATTTATAGAAATCTAATATTTTATTTTTCAAATACCCTCAATTAATCTTTTTATGACTGTTAGAAGAGTTAAAATGGTCATTTTTCAAAAAAAGCCGTTATGACCCCCCTCCCAAAAAAAAAGAGATTTAGCCGTTACGGGCCGAGCCTGACCCGTAATGATAATAAACAGACTATGCCTTACACGGTCCGTTTGGACTGATTTAAAAAAAAAATAAAAGAGCCGTCTATCAGGCCTGTGTGCCGCCCATCAGGCCTGCGGGCCTAACGGGCTACGGGCCGTGCCTAGCACCGCCCACCAGACCCCGAGTCTCATGACCCAAGCTGGCCCAACCCATTTGTACTTCTACAGATAATGGTGGAGGGGCCACCATGTGTTTTTATGCACATAACTTAAGAGAAGGTCATAAGGAGTGGTTAGCACCGGCACGATAATCTGGAACATTTCGATTAGGATACTCATTTGAACCATTTGAAATTGAGGCCTTGGAACGGGTACCGTTTAAAAATTAAGGCGTCTGCATGATAGCGTTGGTTCGTCCAAGTCGCTTTAGACGCCATTGCTTGCCCCCAAGGAATCCGATTTTCTTAAGCTGTTCTGTTTACAGCGATACTAATGCAAAGGGATCGACAACAAATTTCTTTCAAGAACCCATCTCATTCGCTTGTCTTTTTGTGCATCAAGATTATGCCTCCTTTTTTAGCTAAGATGTTTTGATTGAATTTTAGATGGTTGCGCTGAAGTTGCCATGAGCTTGAGCTTCATTACCAACGAGACCAGTCTTTTTAGTCCTTAATTAGACACTAGAGCTTCATGCAGCGTCCCTCCTCCTCAAAAGTTCCCTTGATTACATATCCGGCACCCAATCAAGGGTTATGAAACATGTGCAAACTTTGATAAATCATGATCCATGAAACCAATACCGAGGAGATGAGACACGGTTTTGCAGCAAAGCTCTTAGTTTTAATCACAACTTGCATCAATAGAATTCCTATAAGTAAAAGGATAATGAATAATCCATATAGCTTTTGCTCAGTCATAGCTTTCAAGGACTCCTCAAGGGTCACATCCTCTCATCAACTTCTTTCGACTCTTGGGAGGGTAGCTGGCATGACTTTTTTAACCAGGACTTGGTCCAGCATCAATAAATCAAACAAGACCAGAGAACAGCATCAAGTCATGACAACAACTCCCCAAGTGCCAACCAAATCACGACTGTTTCTCTTATTCCATTATGCAGACAAAGGCAGAAGGATAAGAATCTCTCTATGCACCCTCTCATACATCACACTACAGCCAGAGAACCAATAATATCTGGGATATAATATCACATGATTCTAGTTGCATTATTAGTCGCAAACAGTTCCAACTGCTCTTCTTTATCTTCTGACCTGCTCTTGCATCATCCTGAGGATGACTCAAATATAATACTTGTCACGCCTCCGATCCGAGATTGTGAA
>KE506795.1:28250-38700 GCA_000441515.1 Elaeis oleifera | reverse complement strand
TCAATCTCTCTCTCTCAACAAGAAGCACTCTCTTACAAAGCTCTCTCTAGAAGACCTCCTAAAATGATTGCTGTCCGCTGCCTGATAGTTTGCCTGAAGCCTCTGCTTCTACTCTTTATTGGCACCTCTCTAGGGTCTACTGCTGCTGCTCAGGTCTCTGCCACCATGCCATCTGCTACCAGGTTCTCCTGCTACCAAGCTCACTGGTCTTTGTCTATCCACAGGGCCTTTAAAGGCCTCAAACAGAGTCCAAATCTGAGTCCTACGTGATGTAAGACTCCTGCGCACCCAAACAAGCCCTATCACCATCTTATCACATTCGCTCACTCCTATAGCCATCCGATCGCACTCCCACACAAAGATCAGTGCAAAACATCCCTATGACCATGAGAAATGGACTTGAAAATGATGTCGGTCCATGGTGGACTACACGAACCAAAGGGAACAGGTCTGCTCCATGCCTTGTGCGTGGACCACGTGAAGGGGCCACACCCCACGCATGCCCGTGGCTGGCCCATGCGCAACTGCACTGGGCTGAGGCCGCATGCTGGGCTGTGCCCACACACGTCCGCTTGGGCCATGCGCTCGCAGTAGGCTTGTGTGCCCTGCGCACTTGGGCTAGCCTGCACGCTGGTCTGGGTCACGCCTAGCTTTGGCCTACTGCTGCTCTTGCAGGTTGGATCGTGGCCTGCTTTGGCCAAGCCCTCCTATAGGCTTCCACTTTGCATGGGCTTCCTTCCTTGGGCTATGGTTTCACCTATAGGTCAAATTTCATGGCATTTTTTTCAACAATTCTCTACATCGACTCGACATTCGGCCTCCACCTAATCTTGAGAGCTTTTTGGATGATCTCACCCCCATACCCTTGGGCAAATACCTTCTGATCATGGATGGACAACATGAAAGTCAAGCTAGGCCGCTCGATCCCATCTCCATCATATGCTATGCTCCTCCTAACTTGAGACTTGCTCGGAGTAGTCTCCTATGGTAATAAGAACTTCACTCTGTGATGTCGTCTCTCATCCTCCCGAGTCTCACATCTCATGCCCGATCTATCTGCACTTGGAGCTCCACCTTGCATTAGGCTCCCATTGTCTTCTGAAGCTCCACCTCGCACTGAGCTTCTTGCCAAGTGGTAATATCTCCATACTTTCTTCCCCTTATCACTATCCTACTGCTGTGAAAGACCTTTAAGATTCCTCCATCAGCTTTCCACCTGTAGCCAGTTGAATCCAGTCTGCTCAGTGAGATCAGATTCCTTCTGAAATTGGGTATATATTAGACCTCACCTAATTTTTTGATTGTTCCACATGTACCTTCATGTCGATGGTTCCAATGCCCTCGATCACACAGTTCGATCCATCCGATAAGTGAATAGTGCTCTCACTACTCTCTAGGGAGTCAAACAACTCCTCTTTGCAATACACATGATGCAAATATGCAGAATCTATAATCCTCTGGTAGAAAGAAGTAGATACCTCATTTGGGACCAAAGAACATCATCACTGTCTTTATATCGCTACCTGCCATCGCCACAGTAGTCTTCGTCCAATCTCTGAGCAGCAAGCAATCTCTGACACAATGTCCGAACTCGTCACATCGATAACATCTGATCTTATTCGAGTCTCTCATCCTAGACTTAGACCACCCATCTTGTAATCCTCTGTCGCTTCATCTTCTGCCATCACGACCTCTAAATACTATCATAGCCAAGTCGCCACCTGAACTTGAGGCTTGATTCTCCCATCTGAGAACCTCATTTTGGAGTAGTGTAGAAGTAACCTCCTCAATTTTGATGATGCTTTTCTCACTAGAAGAGTAGTAACCAAAGACTCAAGAAAGGGAAGCGACGAATGCAAGACCAACACTCTGATCTTCTCCTCAATTTTTCGACAATGCTAAGGAGGTCGACGAGGATCTTTTTGAAGTTGTTGAGATACTCCTAAATACTCTGTCCCTCCATAGCTGGTAGAACTACTTTGAAAGGAGGAGCGTGTTGGTGAGTGATTACGTCATGTATATCTCCTTGAGCTTCGATCACATCATTGTCAAAGAAGTCTCGTTAATTACATCGACCACCACATCATCCACTAGATACAAATGGATCGTACTCATCGTCTGCATCTGGAGCCACCTCCAATCTTTTACCTTCATGGTAGCTAGCATCTCCTTACACAAGAGAGCATCGATCAACTCTCGTTAGATGAGCACATCCTTCACCCTCGCTTGCTACAGAGAGAAGTTGCTTTTTTCATTAAACCTATTGATCTTAACTTTGATTAAGCCTGTCTTCTCCATTTTTTCAATCTTGATTACTACCGCCATAATCTGCACCTTGGTACCACCTAGCTCTGATACTAATTATTTATTTCTTCTTTCTTCCTATATCGAGTAATATCAGATCCACAATACTTATAAGATAAGGATCTAAAAATTCCTAAACCAAAAAGGACTTCATTTTAGCCTATAGAAGGGGCTTGAGATGAGATCTTTAAACCTAAACAATTAAAGCAAGCTAGCCTTCATGCCTGCCCCTCTCTCTCTTGAGCTCTCCATGCCCTCTCCCTCTTCTCTCTTTCTCACGCCCAAGAGCTGGACAATAGAAATTATGTCCTAAAGCCAATTGTCAATTTGTTAACGGTTGTGCTCATTTTATAATTGTAAATAAATTATTCGATAATAAAAGATTATTTAACTTTTCATCATAAAGTTGTGTACATCTTCTTTAATAAACTCCTATATTATGATGAAGTCCTTAGAACTATTTAAATCGATAAAAGAAGATTTATCATTTAATTTTAAATTTGTTCACGATCAAACGATATGCTATTAGTAGGATGATAGCTATATCAAATGTAGGTCATTGTATGCCATATGGGTTGGTTGTCCTCTTAACCAAAGAGTGTGAAGATACTAGTTTGGCATACAGATGAGATGTAGGAGTATATCTCACTGAACATGATCAACTATGGAGTACTCTGCTATCCAGAGTAGCTCACGAAGGGTATGGGTATAAATATCCTACCGATCTAAGATCACCACAGTGACTTACAAGCAACTCACCGTACTTTAATGTCGGACTATCTAAATTTTTAATTCAATGATGGAAGATTTTTGGACACAATCAAGTACTTGTTAAGTTTGTATGTGAGTTAAGATAAAATTGACCCCTTCGGATTATAGGAGTTAATGTATCAATGTATTTCAATTTAATGAAACCAGCCAAGATAATCCATATAATAGATTTGAAAGGTTGAAATATCATATGGTTGACTATTTCAGGATTGACAGTTAAACCCTGGCTCACCTTGAGCATTAGGATCAAAGGGATAAATTATACGGTAACCATATGCTAGTAGGTTCTTAAATATTGCTTTGCAATCATTCAACCTATTCGGACATCAGGTCCCATTACTAGATGATTACATCGATTAGTTCAAAATTTATTCTTATGCTATCGGTTAGGTTCAAACCTATGGAGTCACACTTAAAAAAATTTCTGTCTGATCTAGTGGCTGATCAATGATTAAGAATCGTTCAAAGGTGTAATCGTCAATACGATTGATGATTAACCTGTTGTAAAAGTTATAATGAATTAATTTGCTAAGAATTAGTGAATTAAAGGAGGATTGATAAGCAATTAGATTGCTGATCAAGCTCAATTTGATTAAGCAATATAATTTACTTCAAGTCTAATTGAATTGGATTTAATTTCGTTTGACTCGATTAGGTTATGAGATGACTTAATTGCTAAGACTGATTGATTTCTGATTTGATTAGGAGTTGGGATCGATTAAATTTTGATTTGATTAGGATTTAATCTAGCTAGTTTGGTACCTAATTGAAATTGCAAGCTTGAAGCCCTACCAATTTTTCAATAGTGGTATCAGAGCCTAAATTCATTATAACATGAACCGCGAAAGGAAGAAAATTTATTTTCTGCAAAATCTTTGATCTTGAAACCCTAAATTTGTTGTATATGATACAAACAAAATTTGTATGAAAAGTCAAATCATCTACTCTATTGACTAAAATTATTTTAATCATAGAAATAAAATCAAGAATCATAAAAAGTTTAGATATGATCTAAAAATTAGTTTATGATTGATTTTATTTCGATTTATGTAGAATTTTTTGATCTAAAATTTTTGAAACCTGCTGGCATGCAGACCGAGCCGACTCAGTTTTGAACTGAGCCGACTCAATCTCCTGATTTAGTGAGTCCAGTGCTAACTGAGCCAACCCAATTGCTCAGACTGAATAGTAATAGTTATTATTCATTATCAGTTAGTCGACCAAATAAGACTAAGTCGACTCACTGAACTGAGCTGACTCAGTTTAGGGATGAGCCGATCCAATTTTAGAACTGAAAATTTTTGCATAAATTAGTTATAAATTATTTATAAATTAAAATTAAATTATTTCAAACCTAAACAGCAAACCTATGTTAATCATATACTTAATTAGAAATTAAGGGTGAAATCAATTAGATCTAGAATTATGAATTAAAGATCTAATGACATTCACATAAAATATGAGGTCATGGGTTAGCTTGATCAGGTCCTCTTAATTGGATTAGACCTAAGATTAGAATCAAATAGATTAAATAAAAAATTGATTAAATCTAACCAAAAATTGAATTAGATTAAATTAAGATTTTTCTAAAGCCAATACAATAGTTATAGTTGGTCATAGTCCATGTCTTTGATTAGACCAAGATAGACCTCGATCGTGGCTCAGTGATCTAACCCGAGTCTTTAGGCAAACCAATTAAAATTGATGAACCAATTGGCATCTAAAATAAGTTTGACAGTCTTGATCGGCGGTCATTAATTGGGAGCTACTCGTATAGATTGAGTCTATGACGAGTTAATGGTATATCCCTCCCACTGATCTCATTTACCTAGTCAATGTGGTCAATCAAATTTTGATTTGGTTACTCATTGATTCATGCTAACCCATGCTGCATAGGTTGATTAGTATGACTGATTTAGATGCCTGGATCAGATTCAATCTAGTCTTCTTTGATCTGACTTGGTGAAGTTAGAGGGAGAGTATGAGTAGTTGGTCAGTCTTTTCTTTCTCTTCAAATCATTTAACCAAATTTTCTAAATTATTAGGTCTCAAAAAATGAAATAGTTATAGTGATAACTAGATCATAGCCTTCCATTAAGCTGGATGATAATGGGTCCATTAGTTTGATAATTATTGGAGGCCCAAAGGCCTAGTGCTTATCTACTATTGAAATTATCATTCATAATATAATGGCTCAGTCATGTCTCTCTGATGGGTGGTCAGATTGGCTGACCAAAGTCAGAGCTGATCATTTGTTAGTTAGATGGATTGAGTATGGTCATATTAATAGTTGGACCTAATCAGACCTTTCAATAGAGGCCAAAGCCTATTGATTAGGTTCCTAGGGCAAACTAATTATTGAAAGTTATTTGAAGAAATAATTGGTTAAGAACCTATCCATAGATGCACATGAGTGGGTCGGCCAAAGTCATACTCGTGTACTGTCTGTGTGGATTCTAGTACCTGCTAAAAAATTAGTGTAATTCCTCAAATTGAAGGTAGAGGCCATCGATTCGTAAAATAGTGGGAGAACCTTTAGACTAAAGTCCATGTCTTTAGGCTTAATAATTCATATACTGATTAGGTTTTAGTTCCTTATGTGCAGTTATAGCCACCACCTTGTCTCTCCAATCACTGTTGGATAGTGACAAATTGACAGGATCTAATTTCGATAGTTGGTATCAAAAATTGAAGACAGTCTTAGAGCACGAGTAGATCTTGTACATGCTGATAGATTCGACATTGGAGGAGCTTGTTCTGAATGCACGCGGTGTGGTATGAGATACTTATCAGAAGTGGATCAATGACTACACCATGGTGCGTTGCATTATGTGGGCTTTGATAAACGATGAGTTCAATCGCAGGTTCGAAGATGCTCAATCAGAGGAGATGTTGTAAGTGTTGAATGAATCCTTTGATACTTCCAATGATGTTGAGCGATACAAGACTAATTGTGCCGTCTTCAACATCCAGATGAGGGAGGGGGCATCGGTCACTAATCATGTATTGTATATGATCGAACAGATCGAGCGTCTGAGCAAACTAGACTTTCCTTTGCATGAATAACTTGAGAAAGATACGATTCTAAATTTTTTACCAAAGTCTTATCTCTCCTTTCTCAGTCATTATAGAATGATGAAGCCTACAGTTAATTACCATAGTTTATTGGGATTGCTGCAGACTTTTGAGAAAGATCACCAGCTCATTAAGAAAATGGTGAATATAGTGGGAGTATGCACAATGGGGTGTCATCCCTTTTAGAAGGAAAAAAATAAGAATAAAAAGGTGTAATGTGTTGGGGGTCAGACCAAGAAGTCCAAGTCTAAGTCTAACTAGAGTCAGGTTGAGTGTTTCTACTACAAGAAGCAGGGTCATTGAAAGAGGAACTGTCCTCAATATATAGCTTCTCTTGACCCAAATAGGTCAAATAAGAAGAAGCAAATGATTGGTGGGCAAGATAATTATATGATAACATCTTGAAACTTCTCTATTTGTGATACTTTGATCTAGATATTAGATACTGATAGTCATATTAATATTTACAATTCATTGCAGAGACTTCAGATTAGTAGGAGATTTGAGGACGGTAAGAGATTTCTAAATGTTAGAGATGGAAGATCAGTTCTAGTTCTAGCTTTAGAAATTATCAAGCTTGTATTCAATTTTATATCGTTATTCTTAGTGATTATCACTTCTGTCCTTCATTTTATTAAATATAATTTTATAGGCCTTTTGGCCAAAGATAGTTATAAATTTTAATAAAAAAAGTTCTTGAGATATCATTCTGAATGATGTAACTATGATGAATGGATAATTGAATAATGGTATTTATATTGTATCATGGCCTAGTGTAATGTACACATCGAATAAATGCTCCAGGTTAGATAAAGTCTCTGATACCTATGTTTGGTATTGTAGGCTAGGTCATATTAATAAGAATAGGATGAACAGGTTGACTCAAGAGGAAATCTTCGAAGTCAATGATTGTGAATCATTGCCAACCTGTGAGTCTTGTCTACTTGAAAAGATGACCAAATCATCTTTTACTAGAAAAGATGAGCGAACCAGCGATGTTCTAGGTCGAATATATACTGATGTATGTGGACCTATGAACACTAGTGCTAAAGGTGGATATCACTATTTCATTATGTTCACAAATGATCTATCTAGATATGGGTATATTTACCTAATAAAATATAAGTCTAAATTATTTGAAATATTCAAATAGTTTCGTAATGAGATAGAGAAACAAACTAAAAAGAGTATTAAAGCTTTTCATTCTGATCGAGGAGATGAATACCTCTATAGTGAGTTTCTGACATATCTAGGAGAGAATGAAATTCTCTCATAATGGACCCTTCCAAGGACACCACAACATAATGGCATCTCAGGAAGGAGGAATCGAACCCTGTTAGATATAGTTTGATCCATGATAGGCTTTGCTAGTTTGCCGATCTTCTTTTGGAGATGTGCACTTGGGTCGGCTTGTTATGTACTTAATAGGATTTCAAGTAAGTCTATAAGTAAAACTTCATATGAGATATGGACAGAGCGTAAGTCGATTCTCTCACACCTTAGGATTTGAGGGTGTCCGACTTATGTCAAGTATTTAATAACAGACAAATTTAGACCTAAATCTGACAAATATTTTTCATAGGGTACTCAAAAGAGACTAAGAGATATTACTTCTACCTTACTGATGAACAAAAAGTGTTCATCAATCTTAAAGTAATCTTTTTGAAAAGAAGTTCTTTGGTAAAAGAACTAATACCTCAAAGATTGAACTTGATGAAGTTCAACATATAAAAGAACCAACACAATCTAGTGAACCTACAGAACCAGATTTTATTATTGAAAATTATGTTCCAAAGCTAATCGTCAGCTTGTTGACGGTTGTACTCATTTGTACTTATATATAAATATTCAATAATAAAATTATTTATATTTTATCATAAATATTTACATCTTTAATATGAACTCCTGGATTGTGATGAAGTCCTTAAGACTAATTTAAATAGAGGATTTAGTCCTTAAACTTATTCATAACTAAATGATATATTATTACTAGGATGATAACGATATCAAGTATAGGTCATTGTGTACCATATAGATTGGTTGTTCTCTTAACCAAGGAGTATAGAGATATTGGTATGGTATGCAGATGGAATGTAGGAGTACATTCATACTGAATGTGACCAACTACAGAATACTCTACTATCAAGAGTAGCTCGCGAAGGGTATGGGTATAAATATCCCTCTTATCTGAGATCACCACGGTGACTTACAAGCAACTCACTATACTTTGGTATCGGACTACTTAAATTTTAATTCAGTGATGGAAGATTTCTAGATGCAGTCAAGTACTTGTCAAGTCAGTGTATGAGTCAAGACGAGATTGACCCCTTCGAATAAGTAGGAGTTAATGCATCAGTATATTTAATTTAGTAAAACCTTGATCAGGATAATCCATATGATAGATTTAAAGGTTAAATATAATATGGTTGACTATTCCAAGGTTGACAGTTAAATCCTAGGTCACCTTGAGCATTAGAGTCAAAGGGATGAATTATACGGTAACTATATGTCCGTAAGTTCTTGAATGTTACTTTGCAATCATTCGGTCTATCCGAATATCAGATCTCATTGTTAGATGGTTACATCAATTAGTTCGAAAAATTATTCCTGTGCTATTGGCTTATATTTGAATCTATGGGATTACACTCAAAAAAGCTACTATCTGATCATATGGCTAATTGACGATTGAGAATCGTTCTAGATTGTAATCATCAATTCTATTGATGGTTAGTCTTATACAGAAGTTGCAGTAAATTAATTCACTAAGGATTAGTGAATTATAAGAAGATTGATGAGCAATTAGATTGCTAATTAGCTCAATTAAATTGAGCAATGTGATTTAGTTCAAAACTAATTGAATTGGATTCAATTTGATTTGACCCGATTAGGTTATGAGATGACCTAATTATCAAGGATGAATGATTTCTGATTTGATCAGAACTTAGACTTAATTAAATTCTGATTTGATTAGAATTTAATCATGTTTGGAACCTAATTGGATTGGGTTCATGTTATTCAATTAGGTCTAATCTAATTTGATTAGGTTGGAGACTTAATTGGATAAATATTAAAGAGTCCAAACCAACTTGGACTCCTCCTCACCCTAGCCGACCACCCATGAGTTGCTGCCCACTTTTATCATCGCTAATTTCAGATTGGCATGGGAAACTCCATGCTAAAGGAAGGTTGTCACCTACTCTTGATAGGGATCAAGAGTTTGGATGAATTGGTTGATCCAATTGAATTCAAATCTGTTTTGAATTCAAGTTTAGATGAGAAACTTGTCTCATCCAAACACCCCATCACCCACATCTATATAAAGCCCTGATTTTCATGTGCCAAAGAGAAGTGGTGATCCCTTGAGGCATGAGTTAGGGCTTCAGGCGTGATGTCTTGGGGTGGGCGGCCTCTTATAGGCATATGATCTAGAGGAGTTCTTTCTCCTCTTGGGTAAGCATCCTAGAAATCTGTTCTAGGGTTTTTGGGATGAGGGAAAAGTCAAAAGAGAACAAAGTTCTCCCTCCAACTTTCCAGCACCTATTCCTCCTTATTCTTTTATGATTTTGGAGGAGTTCGAAAGATCCATAGGAGGAGAAGATCAGCCATCTATAAGTTTCTACATGAGCTAGCACTCTCGTAGAAGCTAATCAGCATGATCTTCGAGTAGATTATCTGTGGAGGCCAGACATCCTATGTGGCTGCGAGCAACCAGTAATACCATGATTTTCAGACATGGAGATCTGCTACCCGTGCTAAGGTATCGAGTTTTGAACTCGTACTTGATTTACATATGATGTATAGCATAGATATGATTTATGGTTGTATGTTTGGATGTGATCTTGCATGCAGAATTTTATTTTCAGATTTTTATACACATACATAACATATTATAGATCCTAGAATAAGCATTAAGATTAGATTTTAAGTATGTAGTATAGATTAAATTATTTAATTTGATTTTTCATTGTATTTTTTTAAAAAATATATGCTATGCACCTGTCGATTTTCAATAATGATTAAATCAAACTCAGAGTCCATTGTAGATGCACCATTAAGGAGATCTGATAGAATACCATATTAGCCAAATAGATACTATAGTTTCTTGATCCGAGATGGTGATCCTATTGAACTCAGTGAGAACAATGAGGATCCGATCATCTATATGGATGCAATGCAGAGATTTGACTCCGATAAGTGGCTTGAAGCCATGAAGTCCGAAATAGAGTTCATGAAGGCCAATGATGTATAGACATTAGATGATCCACCTAAAGGGATAAAACTCATAGGGTATAAGTGTTAG
>KE506794.1:111037-124242 GCA_000441515.1 Elaeis oleifera | reverse complement strand
AGTAGAAAATGGAGAAGAAAGGTTCTTTCCTATGAGAGGAAGAGAAGGAAGAAAAAAGGTCTTCTTTCTAGTGCGCAGCCTTGGAGAAGGGGTTTTTCTCTCTGATTTTTTATTTTTTTAGTATAAAATTAGATTGGATCTAATTTTTTATATAATAATTTAGAGAAAAAATATCAAAAAAATCTGATTGGATGTTTTAGGCTTCCTAGGGCTCTAGATCAAGGAGAAAAAGGGAGAAGAAAGGAAAAAAAATGGTTCTTCTCTTGGGTCTCTCTTTTGGATTCTTCTAGGGCTTAAGATTTCATGTTATTTCTATATGAGAAATCATATTAGATTTGATTTTATCATAAAAATTAGAGAAGAAAAGTTCTTCTTGAAGGCATGAAAGAAAATTTTCTTGAAGAGAGAAAGGTTCTCTCTTGTGCGTGAGAGAATTGAGAAGAATGGATTCTTCTTTTAATCTCTATTGTAGAGATCGAAAAGAAGAAGATCTTCTTGTTCTTCATCTTTATGTTTCTCTTAGATCAGCTAACAATAAAAAAGTATCTTCGCGAGCTAGAACTCTCGGAGAGATAGATCAGCATAAGGGCTTCGTGTGGATATCCGTAGAGGTCGGATGCGTGTGGCTGCTGAGCATCATGAAGAGCCAACTACCATAGATTTTGGATATGGTGATCTACTATCCATGCTCAGATATCAAGTTTTGAACTCAATTCATATTTAGATAGATCTAAATATAATATGGATAAGATTTATGTTTGCTGAATTTTAGATTTTAGATTTACATACATGTATATTAATTCATATCGTAGATCTTGTATGGTAATTTTAGATTAGATCTATGCATGCATTATAAATTAAATTATTTAATCTATATATGTTTAGTTGTAAATTTTAAAAAATATATGTATAAAATCGCCATGCTTCCCTTCAGTAGAAAGAAAAAATCATATATTAGAAGAAATAGCACGCACCATATTATGTGAAAGTAATTTACTTAGATATTTTTAGGCGAACGCCATTAACATGGCATGTTATATCTTAAATTGTGTTTTAATTTGGCCTATTTTCAAGAAAACACCATATGAACTTTAGAAATAAAGGAACCAAGCATAAACTATTTTCATATTTTTGATTATAGATATTTTATACTAAATAATGGAAAGAATAATTTAAAAAAATTTGATGTCAAGTCAGATGAGGGTATCTTTTTAGGATACTCCATATCCGGTAAGGCATATAGAGTCTTCAACAAAAGAACTCAAAAATGTAGGAGTATATTTCACCGAGCGTGACCAACTTCGTAGCACTCTGTTGTCAAGGATTACTCTGATGGGATATGGGTGTAAGTGTCCCTCTGACCTGAGGCTATCTTGGTGACTTGCAAGCAATTACTGTGCTTTGGTGCCAGACTATCCAAATTTTTAATTCGATGACGGAAGGTTTCTGGGTATAGTAAAGTACTTGTAAAATCTGAGTGCAAGTCAAGATGGGATTGATCACTCCAAGTAAAATTAGAGATGATGCATCACTGTGTTTCAATTCAGCAAAACTCTGGTCAGAGTTGTCCTAGTGAGAAGTTATAAATTTTTTAAGGTTGAGACAAAATGTGGGCCACTCATCTATGGTTGACAGTTTAGCCCTAAGTTATCCTTGAGCATCGAAAGTCAAAGGGATGAATTATACGGTAACTATATCCACATAGGTTCTAGAGTATTGCTGAGCATGCAATCGGTCTATCCGAACGTTGGATCCCATTGCTAGGTGGTTATATCGATTGGTACAAAATTATTTTTGTGCTACTGACTTTGGTTCGAACCTATGAGGTTACATATATAGAAGTACCTGTTTGATCAAATGATTGATTGATGATTATGAATCGTTGAAGGGTCTAATTATCAATGTGATTGATGATTAACCCTATGCAAAGGTTGCAATAAATTATTACTAATGGTTAGTAAATTAAAAAATAATTAATTAATAATTTGATTGTTAATTTGCTAAATTTGATTGAGTAATAGAGATTGGATCAGATCTAATTGAATTGGATTCTATTAGGTTTGCTTTGGATTGATTGGATCCAGTCCTAATGGATAACAAGACTTGTTCCAATTGATCTTAGGGATGTAATTAAATTTTGAGTTGAATAGGGTTTAATTTAATTTGATTTAGATTTGATTGGATTAAATACTATTAGATAATAGGCTTGATTGGATCAAGTCCTATTGATCAAAAGCTTCCCTGATATCCAATTAGATGAGAAGATCAATCCCTGGATTGATGGGATCTTATTCTAACTAGTTTTCTAATTGGATTAGGGCCTAATTGATTTTCTAATTATGATAGGATCTAATTAGTTAATTTGTTATAACTAATTTCTAAGTTAGTTAGGATTGGGTCCAAGAATTAGTTAGAGTTGGATCAAGAATCATGAGTTCTATTTGGACTAAGACTTAACCAACTCTAAAACCCCATGTGCCTATTTATTCCCCACACCTCCTCTCCTTTCACCATGGAAACCCATGCCCCAATGAAGAAGTGCACTCCTCTACTCTCTTCCATGGAAAAGGATGGCACCCCCTTTCTCCAAGTCGCCTAAAAAGAAGGAAGGGGCGTCCAAGAGTTGGACTCCCCAAAACTCCACACGCCAAGCCCTCATCTCATGCCTCTTTGAAAGGGGTTTTCAAGAGATTTTGCTATTGGTTTCAAGGCATCAAAGAGAGTCTCTCTTCCTGGTTTTACAGTAGAAAATGGAGAAGAAAGGTTCTTCCCAATGAGAGGAAGAGAAGGAAGAAGAAATGTCTTCTTTCTAGTGCGCAGCCTTGGAGAAGGAGTTCTTCTCTCTGATTTTTTTTAATTTTTTTAGTATAAAATTAGATTGGATCTAATTTTTATATAATAATTTAGAGAAAAATATTAAAAAATTTGATTGGATATTTTAGGCTTCCTAGGGCTCTAGATCAAGGAGAAAAAGGGAGAAGAAAGAAAAAAAAATGGTTCTTCTCTTGGGTCTCTCTTTTGAATTCTTCTAGGGCTTAAGATTTCATATTATTTCTACATGAGAAATTAGATTAGATCTAATTTTTATCATAAAAAATTAGAGAAGAAAAGTTCTCCTTGAAGGTATGAAAAGAAAAGTTCTTCTTGAAGAGAGAAAGGTTCTCTCTTGTGTGTGAGAGAATTGAGAAGAATTGGTTCTTCTCTTGATCTCTATCGTAGAGATCTGATGCATGGATTCAGAAAGAAAAGAAAGAATTTTCTGGTTCTTCATCTTTTTTATGTTCCTCTTATATCAGCTAACAATAAAAGGTGTCTTCGCGAGCTAGCCTCCTAGAGAGATAGATCAGCATAAGGGCTTCGTGTGGATATCCGTAGAGGTCGGACGCGTGTGTGGCTGCTAAGCATCATGAAGAGACAACTACCATAGATTTTGGATATGGTGATCTACTATCCGTGCTCAGGTATCAAGTTTTAATCTCAATTCATATTTAGATAGATCTAAATATAATATGGATAAGATTTATGTTTGTTGAATTTTAGATTTAAGATTTACATATATGTATATTAATTCATATCGTAGATCCTGTATGATAGTTTTAGATTTGATCTATGCATGCATTATAGATTAAATTATTTAATCTATATATGTTCTATTGTAAATTTAAAAAAAATGTCTGCACAAAACCGCCATGCTTCCCTTCAGTAGAAGAAAAAATCACACATTAGAAGAAATAGCACGCACCATGTTATGTGAAAGTAATTTACCTAGATATTTTTAGGCGGACGTCGTTAACATGGCATGTTATATCTTAAATTGTGTTTAATTTGGCCTGTTTTCAAGAAAATGCCATATGAACTTTGGAAATAAAGGAAACCAAGCATAAACTATTTTCATATTTTTGGTTGTATATATTTTATACTAAATAATAGAAAGAATAATTAAAAAAATTTGATATCAAGTCGGATGAGGGTATCTTCTTAGGATACTCCATATCCAGTAAGGCATATGGAGTCTTCAACAAAAGAACCCGTATTGTTGAAGAATTTATTCATGTGGTTTTTGATGAATCTAATGGCAAATCTCCTAGAAAGGAAGATATTTTAGAGAAAAATGTCAGAATTTTGGACAACAAAATGGACAATCTCACACTACAGGATGATCCTCTCTAAAATGAAGAAGATGATGTAAAGAAGAATGATGAAGAGGAGAAGCATGAAGAACCCACTCCAAGCTAAAAGGATGATCTACCTAAAGAGTAGAGGTATGCTCATGGACATTCAAAAGACTTGATTTTAGGTGATCCATCTCAAGGGGTAAGAATTTATTTCTTTTAAGATATATAAATAATTATCTAGTATTCTATCTCAAATTAAATCCAAAACTATTGAAGAGGCTAAAAGTGATCCAAATTGGATAAATGCTATGCAAGAGAAACTAAATCAATTTGAAAGAATAAAGTCTAGACTTTAACTGAAAGATCTAACAACTATCCAGTGATGGGAACTAAAGGGTTTTAGGAACAATTAGATAAAATAGAATTATTGTTAGAATAAAGCTAGATTTGTAGCTAAAGGATATAATCAAGAGGAAGGCATTGATTTTGATAAAATCTTTGCTCCAGTTGCTAGATTAGAAGTAATTACATTGCTACTTGCATTTGCTTGTTTCATGAACTTCAAACTTTATCAAATAGACGTTAAAAGTATATTTTTAAATGGTTATATAATTGAAGAAGTTTATGTAGAACAACCATTGGGATTTGAAAATCATACCTACTCTAATCATGTTTACAAGTTACATAAGACGCTATATGGTTTGAAAGAAGCAACTCATGTATGGTATGAAAGATTGAGTAAATTTTATTAAAAATGAATTTATTAGAGGGAATGTTGATAAATATTATTTTGAAAGAAAAATAATGATTTATTAGTAGTGCAAATTTATGTAAATGACATAATTTTGATGCTGCTAATGAATCTGTTTGTGAGGAATTTGCTAAGTTGATGCAGGATGAGTTTGAGATGAGCATGATAGAAGAACTAAACTTCTTTCTCTGACTTCTAATCAAACAAACTGAAGATGGAGTCTTCATCAATCAAGTTATGTATACAAGACAGATACTAAAAAATTGGGATGGATGGTTCAAATCAATTGGTACACCAATGAGTCTATCGTGTAAGCTTGATAAAGATGGAAAGATAAGATTGTAGATACAAATTATATAGAGACATGATAGGATCTTACTTTATCTAACTGCAAGTAGATCAGACATCAAGTTTAGTGTTTGTATGTGTGCTAGATATCAATCAAACCCTAAAGAATCTCACTTAATTACCGTGAAAGAATATTTAGATATTTATCCTGAACTATAAATGTAGGACTATGGTATGACAAGCTCTCTCCATTTAATTAATAGGATATTCTGATGCTGATTTTGCTTGTTGTAAACTAGATAGAAAGAGCACAAGCGGCACCTGCCATTTCTTAGAGTTAACTTAATTTTATAATTTAGTAAGAAACAAAATTTGATAGCATTGTCAATGATCGAAGTCGAATATATTACTGTCGAAAGTTGTTGTGCTCAAATCATATAAATTAAGTAATAACTTAAAATTTTGATATTAAACTTGAAAAATCTCAATAAGATGTAATAATACGAGTGCCATTAACTTAACTAAGAACCTAATTCAACACTCAAGATCTAAACACATTGAGATAAAACATCACTTCATAAGAGATCATGTATAAGATAATGATGTACTGCTTGAGTTTGTTAGTATGGATAAATAATTAGCTGACATCTTTACCAAATCTCTTAGTGAAAAAAATTTAGCATCATTAGAAAAGATCCATAGATTTGCTATCACTCAAATTAGATCTCATCCTCTCTGCCAAAACTAAATTGATCTAAACTCAAAATAATCAATTTTATCTACATAACCATTGATTGACCTCTTTTGAAACCCCTAATGTTCCAAGTGCACTAAATAATCAGTGAAACAATGATATGTTTCAGACTCATGCTCGAGTCGACTCGAACAAAAATTTGAGTCAACTCATACTCGAGTCGACTTGAGTAAAAATTCAAGTCGACTTGACTATCAGGGCACAGGCACTTAAATGGATCTGTGACCCCTTGTTGTGCCCTAACTTAGTTTCAACCCTCGCATGAGGTCCCTCCTCTTCTAAACCCCCTCAAACAATGTCCTCCACCATTCTTGTCCTCCATCTCCTTATCCTCACCCTCCATCTCCTTGTCTTTCCCTGATTCGTGGTGGATTTGAACAGGATGGTGCGGCAAAAGCATAATGTGCATAAAATTCCTTTGGATCAGCTCGTTGCATAGTGGGAAAGAAAGAAGAAAGTAATATTGGAATGATCTGCATCTCAAGCAGCCAAATCATCCCAACCTACTGTGCAACCCGAAGAGAATGAGCCAAATGAGACCAAGGATCAAGGTATTGAAACCCCTCCTCCTCCACAGCCCACTCCAATGGGAAAAATGGCAACTAGGGCCATTGCCATGGGCAGAAAAATTGATTTTTCATTCTTTGATAAATATAGCTTTTCCATTAGCAACTGGATTGAAGGAATGGGTTGGAAGAAGTTTTGCACTATTGATATTCCCATGTATCCATAGTTAGTGAGGGAGTTTCATGAAAATCTAAAAAGAGGAGCATCTGAGGTTGTTCAAATGTTAAAGGGGTCGAGTTTGAAGTATCAGAGAGTAGTTTAGCCCAGATTTTTGGATTACCTAGGGAAGGGTTGTTCCTGAAAGACTTGGAGATAAAAAGGAAGGATTAAGAGTGATTGTGGGTAGGGATGATATTGAAGGAGATATAATTTCTAGCACCCTTACCCTTGAATGAGACTCTTACATCACATAATAGGAGGAATTTTTATTCCAAAACTTGGGAGGCATGATTTTGTGTTTGAAAGGGAGCTTATGGTGATGTATTATGTAGTGAAGGGGATGCCTCTAAATTTACCTGGTATCATGATGCATCAAATAAAAGAGGCAGCTACAAAAAGGAAGGTATGTTTGCCATACGGTATGGTGCTTACTAATATTTTTGAAGTAGCTGGAGTACCACGAGAAAATGAACAGTTCAAGAAGTTATCATACCTTGATACTTATGATGATAAAGCATTAAATAGAATGAAGTATCATATGGTTAGAGAGAGATGGGTAAGAAAGGTATCAAGACAGGAGAGATAGGAGCCTAGAGCAGAGCAGACTGGAGAGCTTTCCACTCATCCAGCACCATCATCTCTCACTCCACCTTTAGCAGCACATGGTCAGGTTCCAGCTTCACCTACTCCTACTGCACCACCAGTTACACCACCTAGGACTCTAGCCCCTCAGCTAGAGACATTTGATTTTGTTACATTTGAGAGACTGGCTGACATGATTTCGAGTAGAGTGGTACAGAGGTGAGGGCTCTCTCTAATAGATTTGATACATTACAGAATGAGATGAGAGCCAGATTGATTGCATTAGGGTAGAGAGGACCACAGCCAGATGCCCCTACTGACATTTCTAATTTGGCTGGAGAAATAGCCCGACTGAGGGGGAGCCTTGAGTCTAGGAGCATTGAGATGTTTACTGCTATTAGAGGACTTGGACAGTCTGGCACTGAGATGCAGTCAGCCCTCAAAGGACTTGCGCGAGCTCAGCAAGAGGGCATCTTTTCTATTTTATCTTCCATGGGCAGCTTGTTATGCATGATTGAGTGGTTGCCTTAGGAACAGTACCAGCAGCAACCATGATTGATGCAGCTGTCAGAGCTTTCATGGTCCATCATGCTCCTGCTAAGCCTCAGCCTACTCAGCCTTTGGCTCAGTCCACACCACATCCTCCTTTTCAACCTTCCGCCAGTTAGGCTAAGCCTCCATTCAGAGTTTATACTAGAGCTGGTGTAGGGTTTCCAGCACACAGTATAAGACCATCATCCAGAATTTGGAGCAGGAGAGTTGCACCTTCTACCTTGCGAGCGAGTTCATCTGAGACTCTAGAGATTCCATCTGATGATGATGGGTAGAGCTAGACTTATAGGCTCACTCAGACTTTCTAGAATATCTATATATCTAGGTAATCATATAGTTATATCCATGTACTGGTTGATCTCCTATGTATTATTGATATACTACATTTCTATTTTGGGCAGTATATTCATTTTGACTGATACATTATAAAATCTTATATTAATGCAATGAACCTTACTTATTATGGTTTGCTTATGAATGATGAATGCATGTATGATATGCCTTGAGTGGTAATGTTGATTGATACATTGACTTCATACTCTTGCACTATTATGTTGTGTATCATACCATATATCATATTGGTCGATATGCACTCTCTATTATGAATGATGACAAAAAGGAGGAGAAAAAGATATAAAATATAAGCAAATGAAAGCAAATGATTTCAAGCAATTTTAAAGTGAGTGAGAGAAAATGATTTGCAAAAGACTTCAAGCAATTTTAAAGTGAATGAGAGAAAATGATTTCAAGTGAGTACATGATTCAATGATTTCAAGTGAGCAAATGATTTCAAGCATTTTTAAAAGGAATAAGAGCAAATGACCTCAAGTGTTTTTAAGTATCTTTTAAAATGATCTAAAGTCATTAAGTGATAAAATATGGCATTTTTACAAAAACCTAGGCACAAGCTAAGGGGGAGATATATACTTCTGAAAATATATAACTCTTAAGAAACTAGGCATAAGCAAAGGAGGATCGAAGTTTAAAATTAAACCTTTGAATTCTCATGGAAATCATATTCCAAAATTGCTAAAGTCTTGATTCAAATGCCTAACTTCTTACCTTGATACATAAGACTCAAATTGGAAATACATGAAGTTCATCAATTTCCTAGAACACTCTCAATTATCAAAGATGATGTTCTCTATACTTTATATCATTTGCTTACATATTCAAAGTTTTATCATCATCAAAAAAGAGAAGATTGTTAATCCCAAAGATTGATTTTGATGAATAACAAATATTTGAGTATATATTTAGACTAATGATATCTTTAAGATTATGTTTCCAAAAAGTTGTAGGGTATTAAGAGAATGATTTTCAAAAGTACAATAAAAATAAATATAAAAAATCTAGAAGCTTTGAGTGTGACACGCATCTAAAATAAAGTTGGAAAAAGGTATCCAAAGATTGGTATCAAAGAATATTTTAAATGAAAAAGTCTACAAAAAGTTTCATGAAGGGCACCTAGAGTCGACTCAAAGATTATCCGAATTGACTCAAGCTAAAATGGTAAAGCAAAAATAGTACTGGCATGCAAAAGTTTCAGCTAGCATGCCCTTGAGTCAACTCAAGTTTGATTCGAGTCGACTCGAATGCAGACTAGCAGAAAAGTAAATTTTCAGAATAGAAAAATGTATCAGGTCAAGCAGCACCTTGAGTCGACTTGATAAATTTGAGTCAAAGTTACTAGAAAAGATAGAGAGGGATATTTTTCAGAAGACAGGCTCAAAGACCATTTGAGTTGACTCAAGCTCAATTCGAATTGACTCAAGTTCTAATAGTTAGTTCTGCAGAAAATTCAAAATGATCCAGAATACTTCTAACGGCTATTTTCAAATTTCAATAGCTAGAAATGACTTTCTGAGGTTTCAAATAGTGGTTTAAAGTCTTCAACAACTTTTCAAAGTGATAAGATAAGAGAATTAAAGTAAGAAAGTAAGAATCAAGAGCAAAAAGTTCAAAAAGCATGGAAAAGAGAGCATTCATTTTCCAACCATTTGAAACAACAACTCAAGAGATTTCCTTCAGCTAAAAGATAAGTTCCTCCCTCTAAAAGCTTCCACAAAAAAAGAAGAGTCAAGCTTCAACAACAATCATTTGCTCATTAAGGAGCTTTAGTGTTCTATTGTTCTTTCTTTCATCTTTAATTGTATCTAGCTTCAATTAGGTTTTGAAGCTAGGGGATAGGCTCATCTAGGCATGAAAATTGGATTGTAAGCCAAGGGATAGCTTTGTATAGGTTGTGGTTGGTGATTCGATGTAAAACTAACTGAATTTTAGATAGTGAGCTCAAAAAACTATCTGACCGTAATCTTGGATAGATTATAGTAAAATTTGTAGGGATTGATGT
Source organism: Elaeis oleifera (assembly GCA_000441515.1). NCBI lineage: Eukaryota > Viridiplantae > Streptophyta > Magnoliopsida > Arecales > Arecaceae > Elaeis > Elaeis oleifera. The sequence continues at coordinate 114,121 of KE506794.1, read as the reverse complement.
GATGCTCCAAACCTTGGAAGGCCACAGGAGGAGTCTCGATGGTGGCTCCAATAGGCTAGGACTGGTTTGGATCGTAGGGCTAGGACAGGAGTGGTCCTAGGGTGGAGATAGTGCATAGCTCTCCACGGGCTCGAAGTCCAGGTGTTGAAGACCTTGAGGGGCTTGGTTGGCACTCCGAAGATTTGGAGATACAAGGTGGAGCAAGGAATCAGAGCCAAAAATGAAGCTATGGTGAAGAAGCTGTTTCAGGATGGTCGAGTCGACTTGATCTCAGTTCGAGTTGACTCAATCTTTGAGGAATAGCCAAAAAAGGGCTGCATTTCGGGCATTTCGGTGGAGTCAACTTGGTTCTGAGATGAGTCGACTCGGATGCAGATGAGTTGGCTCAGTCTCAGTTGGAGTCGACCTGATTTTCGCATACAGAGCTATGCGGATTTTCTATTTAGGGCTAGGGTCGGTTTGATCCTAGGAGTCTTAAGACCGGGTTTGAGAGATCTTAAGGGGGCTAACTTTGGGTTTGGACTAGGATTAAGTCCAAGGGATGAGAGTATGTGAGACATGGGTGTATATGGGTTTGGTGAGTGCTTTCATGTATGGGTTCAGCCAAGAAAATTTTGGTCGGGCCTAATGGCTATATATATATATACACAAGTTGTATTAGGGTTTTACAACAGTAGAATATAATTAATCTTTCTTCCTAAATCTTCTTTTGGTTCCAATGCCAAATCCTAGTGTCTCCTAGGGTTGCCGTCCATCATTGTTTTGCTTCCACTTTCTTCGATTTTGTTCGTTGCTGGATTAACATCTAGGTCCGTGCAAAGGCGATCTGCATTTGATATGAGAGTTGTACCAGACATTTCCTAGCAAGTGGTATCAGTGCCCAATTGTGTGGAGGAAGAAGAAGATCAGATTTTTAGCAGAAGGATCAATAGGGATTCAGATCTAAATGTTTCTCCAGATTTTGTGAGGAAGGAAGAGATCTGGGGGCTGCTGTCTACCATCCATAGTCAGGTAATTTTCAGATCTACCTTGTGTGTTATTTTTGATTTGGGTTGATCATGGAGAGCAACAGGGTGAAAGTGGGATTTGAGAAGTTTAACAGTAAAAGAAGTTTCACTATGTGGAAGGTGAGGGTGGAGGATCTGCTGGTTTAGATGGGGTTGGATTTAGCCTTGGAGGATAAGCCGGAGGAGATGAATGACAAGTAGTGGATGTCCTTGGAGAAAAGGGCATGTGCCATGATTAGGGCTTGTCTAATCTTATAATTTTAGAGAGGCCCAGGAAAGAAAGAAGGGTGAATAGGTGCAGGTGGGGCAAAGATAGTCCCAAAAGGACAGCAAGGAGGCTAAGAAGTGCTTTAAGTATGGTGAAGTAGGGCACTTTAAGCAGAAGTGTCCACTTTGGAAGAAATGCAGGAGAAAAGAAAGATGGATTCCATTGGTTCAATCGCTAAAGTAAAAATCGGAAGAGCTCTTGGTGGTTTCGGAGGAGCCCGCGAGGTGCGTTATATCCGAGATGGCTTTGGAGGGGTTTGCGGTGTGTGGAGGGTCCGAAGAGATAGTGACGGTGTTTGAGGTACCATGATAGGCCCAGTAGGACAGCATTGGATAGTTGGCCTTAAGTGACTCAGGTACAGAGTTGGCTTCTGTGGCATCAAGGAGACTTTAGATTCAGGTGGAGCATCGGGCAGAGGTGGCTTCACAGATTAAGAGGATTTTGGCACGTGTTTAGAGCAGAGAGATGCTAGAGGAGGAGCGGTATCCCAGCACCAACGCCAGGACTGCACAGAGCCAGATGGAGCGGAGTGTGCAGGTGGATAGGCATTGCTCTGAGGAGACCATGTTAGGTGCATCGATAGCAGTGAGTGCCAGTTTAGGAATGCTGCAGTTTCTCCAGGGAAGTCCAGGGCAATAGTGTTAGATGTGTGTCCTAGAAGTCAATCTTGGCTGACACATACCTTCCCTTAGGGCATATTTTGTACTTGATGGGCAGTTTTTATAACCAATTATGTCTTATGTATCCATGATTTGTCTTAGAAATTAACAAAGATGATCTTGTATATTCTCAAGGTATTGAGAATTTGAGACAATAATCATTAGTAGTTAATTTCTAAATGCTCCCGATCGAAAGATCGTTCAGAGAACAATGATCAATCCATTTGAGATCGATGCACGGATCACCTCCCTTTGGGGCAGATGAGTCTCAAATCTGTGGTGTAGAGATACTGAGATGAGAGTGCAGATGGTTGTTAGAGAACAACTTGCACTGAGCGTGACCAATATGAGAAACCACTTGGATGTCTACTCACTCGTCGGTGGTCTTTCTCGATGCTGCAGTGGTGTGACTGGTTCTTTGATCTGTGGTGTGTTGGCTATTCGCAGTGAGGCTACATAGTTTGACTGCACGTTTCCTTGGTCCCTAGCCATATGGGTCCTTACTGTGTATGTTGGCTATTGTAGGTTTAGGTTCGCTGTTTGGAGTAGGATACATCTAGATGAAATCTATCGACTTTGGTAGAAAAGGAGAAGTCCAATGTGATTCGTAAGACTAAGTTCAGAAAAATCTCTGGCCAGAGTAAGTGTGAATACTGAAAAAAAATTTTCACGAAATTCATAAATAAACTCGAGTTGAGCCAATCTAGCGTATGACTGATGATGGGGTTTGACGAGTTCTCCATAACCTCAATCAAATCGAAACTCACGATAGAGAGATTATATCACACGATAACTACACCTAGGGGTTTATTTTTTTATTTATCGAGTTGCCACTATATGTTGCTAGACATCACTGGTGGATTGTGAGAACTCACTAAGATCATTTTTGAATCAACGATCTTTGTTGAGGTGAGTTGGAATCGTTTCAGCCCATCGAAAGAATTCGATGATACTGTGATAGAGATCACGGTATGTCTCACTACCAGATAGAATAGAATCTGAGGGGTCACACACAAAAGGAGCTTGACTTGATCAATGGCTTGGATCATATTCGAATTATCAATCAGATTGATAGTTTGAATTTTAAAAACTGCTAATTTGTAAACGTTACAATTTTGGCAGCTGCTAATTGTTAGCGTAGGGACTTAAT
>KE506794.1:0-14192 GCA_000441515.1 Elaeis oleifera | reverse complement strand
ATCTTTTCTTTTATTAGAGACTGATTTTTAGTTATAATTCTTCATTTTCTTATCAACTTCTTCTTTTTTTAGCTAATATATGATTCTTGATTTTAGATTTTTATTTTTTATTCCTAATTCTTTAGGTCATTCAAAGTTTATGAAAAGCTTCTAACAGTTCATTATAAGTAAATTTATTTTGAATTTTGGATGTTACCTCATTTTTATATGTCATAAGACACAGGTTGGCTTCTTCATGAGATTCTTCATCAGTGGTGGAGTCATCACTATCGCTCCATGTAGCCATCATAGCCTTCTTCTTCTTAAACTTCTTTTGGCCTTTCTTGAGCTGGGGGCATTTTGATCTGAAGTGGCCCGGCTTCTTGCATTCATAGCAGATGATGGACTGTTCCTTTCTTTTCTTTGCTCGGCTCCCCCTTGATTGGTGGTCTTCTCTTGGTCCCTTGTCTTTTTCTCCTCATGAAGCATCTAAATTTCTGGTAATCAGGGCCAAGTCCTCATCTTCCTCGCTATTGTCTGATTTTTCTATGTCTTCTTCTTCTTGAGCTGTCGACTTGAGAGCTATGATCCTCTTTCTCCTAGTTTCTTCCTCAATGTGTTGTTTCATGGTCAGTTCGTGAGTCATGAGAGATCCAAGCAGCTCCTCCAATGGTAGAGTATTTAAATCTTTGATCTCTTGGATTGCAGTGACTTTTGCCTCCCATGATCTTGGTAAGGACCTGAGCACTTTTCTCACAAGATTACTGTTAGAATAATATTTATCAAAACTTTTTAAATCATTTATGATGTCAGTGAAATGAGTGAACATTTGAGTTATTGATTCTTCAAGTTTCATTTTAAATAGTTCATAGTTGTGCACAAGCATATTGATCTTAGATTCTTTTACATGGTTTGTGCCTTCGTGTGTGACTTCTAATCTATCCCAAATCTCTTTAGCTGAGTTGTATGTAGAAATGCGATTAAATTCATTAGCATCCAAAGCATAATATAAATATTTATGGCTTTAGCATTGAGCTGAGCCATTTTCTTATCAAATTCATCCTATTCACCTTCTGGCTTAGGGAGAGACACACCATCAATCAATTTAGTGGGTGTGTGTGGTCTATTTACTATGATACTCCACATATTATAGTTAAGTATCCAAACTTTTCAATAGGTGTAATTTGACCCATTGAAAAGTGGAGGTCGATTTGTGGATTGCCCCTCGGATAGGGATGTGCCAAATTGGGCTGCTCTTGATCTTTGGCTCTTGATGGTTAAATTAAGTAAGGGCTAGAGCACCAGACTCTGATACCACTTATTGTCCAGATATGGAGCCCAAGAGGGGGTGAATTGGATCTTTTTGAAATTTTAAAGATTAGTGCACTTAAACAATGTGTTAAAGTGTTTGAGTGGAGAGGATTGATTTTCAATAAAATAAATTCAAACATAAATGATAAGATTATAATTATAAGGCACAAAGAACAAGTAAAGAGAGGTAAGTACAATAAACACATAGAATTTATAGTGGTTCGGTGCCAACCTTGCACCTACATGCACTCTCCAAGTCTCTACTTGGAAATTCAATCCACTAAATAGATTCAAAAGAATATACCATGTCGGACACCTCCGATCCTTGCTATCCAAATAAGAACACTTATTTCTGAGTACAAGCCAACCCTCAATAATTCGATTCAAGATTCAGATCAATCCAATCGAGTTTTGAAACCCCCCAAAACTTAAAAATCCAAATATAATTTCAAAAAATAGGTACAAAAATTCAACACACAATCCTCTTAAATAGATATAATAAATATAATAGAAATATAATATTCAAGGAGAAGAAGCTTTTACTGAACACCCTCAAAGAATTTCACACTTGATTGCTGTTGGAGAGTGGTTGGTGAAGTGATTAAATACTTTTTTCTCTCTTTTAAGGCTAAATAAGTTTTTCTCGGATTTGAAATTGAATGCTTGAAAAATCTTGTGATTTTTCACTTCAAGAGAGCATTTATAGTCATAATTTATCCCTGAAAATATCTTAAAGTTGGTTTAGAGCTGTTGGAGAGTGTTTAATACATATTAAATACATCAAAATAGGCTGAAAACTAGCCGTTATAAACTCACCCAGAATGGGTCATCTCAGGTAGGTCGTCCCACTATGACTGGGAAATCCCATAGAATGCCTTATTTGGCTAGACAGAAAGTTTCGCTTTCTATTTTGATCTCAGGATCTCAGGGGTCGTCTCAGATGGGTCATCCTAAGTGGGTCATCCCACTGCATACTATGAGCGAAAATGAAGCATGCCGGCTACTCAATGAAAAGGGATGATCCAGATGGGTCACCCCATATTGTTGTAACTTAATTTTCATGCATTTAAGGTTCGAAACTTATCAGAATACTTTCAAATACTCTCAAATTGATTTAAATCAATTTGACACTCTCAAAAGGCTTCGAAAACTTCTCCAACTTGCAGAAACTTCAATTTTGGCATACTTGATGAAGCTTTTCAAACACAATCTTTTAGACTACCTGAAATATCACAAAAATATTCTTTAAAAAAAAAAACTCATTGTAGTCTCCTCAAATGGTTTGCGATCATCAAAATCTAATTTTGGAGCAACAAGAGGAATCTAACTAAGGTTCTCCTAACTCTAGACAGCTCCTAACTATCAAGGTTGTCTTCGATTACTCCAAGTTCGAAATCAGCTAACCGAATCAGCCAAGTAAGTATAAGATTGGTGGGAGGTTCTCTGTACTTTCGCAACAGACCTAATTAAATAATTACTTTTCTTCGAAACATAGTTTCTGAACCACTTTTCTAGATACTGACAGGCTAACCAACTTGAACTCGGTCCAACTCTTGGGTTCTCTTGCCCTAATGAGCTCAGATTTCCCTAGGGTAGGCATCTAATCAATTTTATTTAAGGGTTTGGGTTATGTAGATGCAAGAAAGTGATTTGTGGGCTAAAGAAGGGTGATCAAATCTCTCCATCTTATCTGATTAATGGGTGATGCCCTTAAGATATATTATGAAAATACAATGCAGAGAAAGAAAGGTGACCAATTAAAGTAGAAGATTTTTAAAGTTAGGTGTTCTTTATATTAGTTAAATCTTATGCGATTAGTGTCTTCTTTCTTTCTATGTTAATCTAATTACAGAAATTAAAGTAAATATTAAGTTTTGGATATATTAGTGAGTTATGAAAGAAATGAAGAGATCCAACTAAAAAGAAATTAAATCAGCTAATTAGAAAAAAAAACTTATGCAATCTAAATATAATGTGAGAATTCTAATATATATTAAAAGCAAAAAATTAACTAAGCAAATAAAGCATCAATTAAAGGAGAAATCTAAGAATTAGAGATAACAAATTTTTTTGATGCAAATCAAAGTCAATCCTAAAACAATCATACAACGTAACTTCCTGTTACGTCAGGATAACCTTACATCAGGACAGATTTTGATTTGACTAAAATAACTAAAAATGATAAAAAAGAATTATAAACTAAACTAAATTATGAAGAACAAGGATCTGAAATATAATTTAAATACGCCAAATCTCCGATAACGATGCCAAAAACTTGATGTATCTTAAATTTACTGCAAGCGCATGGTATGCAATATAGCACGTCTGACGAGTATGGATCGATCTTATAAGAAATTGGATTTTAAACTGTATACAAATATTTGCTCGGGCGAGCTTTAAAGAAAAGAGGAGAGATTGTTTGTTAGATTACTAACTATCAAAATAGTAAATTAATTAATTATAAGAACAAATAATCTAAAAGATATAGGGCTTTTGAATCTACTAGACCAATGAATTAGAAAGCTTTCTTATGGCTTCTCTTATAATATCTCTTGATTAAGGTGTAAAATATGAACAAGCATGGATCATGAAGAGATTTAACTCAACTATGATCCATCAAGCATGGACTATGAAGAGATTCTGATCCAACTATAACCCATCAAAATTTTCACAAGAAAAGAGAAGAAGTGATTTAGAAATTTGTGAGTCTTCTACCAATCATCTCTTTTTGCATCGAATCAAGCATGGCCTATGAAGAGATTCTGATCCAACGATAGTCCATCAAATCTCTTGGCAAGAGAGATGAAGAGAGAAGGACTCTAAAAATAAAAAGCTCAAAAAAAGAGATTCAAAGAAGAAGGCTTCTATTCATGGTCTAGCTTCATTGCAAACCCCAGAGGGATTATTTAGCCAGACATAGCTGATTTGAAGTCTGAAATAAAATAAAATAAAATAAAATCTAGTTCTACTTGCTAGAATTTAACTTGTAAAATTAAAATTACAGAATTAAGAGGTGCAGAAATTTAAATATAGAATGAGAACAACTAATTTATTGTTGAATTAAAACTTCTGATACAAAATTTTAACTCCTAAACCATTAATGAGGCTTGAAGTTTGAACATAAAATAAATAAAATTCTTATAGAACCAGACTTCTCTCCCTCTCTTGGTTTGGAACCAACCTTCCCCTGGCTGACTCTCCTTCTCTTGTATTGGAAGGATGGAAGAAAATGGGAACAAGGTGGCTAAAAGAATTTAAAAAGTGGGTATGCCTGCCTGTCACACTGACCCCCAACAAAAATTATGGTGTGGAGAGAGATATCTCCAAAAGTGGAGGCATTAGGCTTTATTTATAGGTGTGGGCAGAGAGAAAATTTTCATTTTTTTCGATATTGGACTAATAAAAGGATAGGAGCTAGAGGATGAACGAATTAAATTGAAAAATCAAGAGAAGATAAAGCAAAAAGTTAAGGCTCTAAAATAATTTCTAAAAATATAATTTTTCTTTTTTTCTTTCTGCATTCAAGCTTTTTTCGTGTGGAGCTCTTCTCCTGTGCTCGGTCTTGCATCCAAATAAGCTCGCCAAGCCAAGTGCACGCACCCGCACAGCACGTGAACCCATGCACCCAGCCACCGCAATGATCCTTCTTCCTTTGCATTCACGCAAAGGCTGGCATCCAAGCCTAGCCATTTGCCGCACTTCCCTCATTTTGTGACCCAGCCAACCTCCAGCTCCCTTCCACGTGAGCCATTGATTGTGGACCATTGCGAGCCGCATCAAGACCAAATGGTTCATGATGGACCAACAGTTAATAGGTTGATTCAGTGAATTTTTGGCTTTCATTTTAAATTCATTTTAATTTTTTTTTATTTAATCTTTTTAGGCCTGCAGATTGGGTTTTTCTATTGGTGTACCTCTTTCCTGCAAAATATATGAAAAAGTATCAATTTTAAAAGAATAAAGATAATCTGATCCATAAATTAATATTCTATGGGCAAATTTATGCACTTATCACCTTTGGCATGTAATAACAGTCTTTTAATTCTAAAATTTTATCTAAAGACAAATCAAGTATACAGATTTTCACAGCTTCTACACTAATGGACTCTCCACTTGCACCATAAAGCTCAAGGTCACATCTTTTCAAACCTTTGATATTGTGTAGTCGCTATAATAAATTACAAATATACGATCCACAGACAGTATCCAATACCTATATATCAGAGTTTGAGCCACTCAATGAAAAATAGATCTGTATTATATACACACCTTCTGATGCTATACTTGCACCATACTTCAATCTTGCAAGATAATTCTTGTAATATTCTCCCAATGTCCAAATTTGCCATAAAATGAACATATAATATCCATGGAAACATCTTTTACCTTCTTATTTTTGTAAACATTGTTGCTGACCAATCCAGGGTCAGAAATATCTAGAATATCGGAGTTCTTCTCTGGTATGAACTTAATTTGCAAGTTCCTCAACCAATCCACATAGTTTAGATAAGTCAACATATTTTATTTATGGTTTCATGCAGTAAAATAAAAAGCCATAATACAGATTTAAATCTATATAAATAAAAATAATAGTATAAGCAGACCACTCATATTTGATATGTATAACTAGATGAGATATTTTAACTAGTTATGTCTCCCACTATTTTATTGGATACCATAGCCCTCTCCTATAGTAAATGAAAAAACATAATCTGATTTTTTAATGGGATTTGAGACTTTAATCACCAATGAAGTCTTGTGGATATCACAACAAATCTCAATGAGTTCAAAGATAGAAAAATCTATCTAATTGTATCTCATGCAATTTTCAACATAATCCTTGCCTCTAAAAATACTTAGTCTTGTGGATATCACAACAAGTTATAGTATTTTCTAGTTAAGTCAGACTCTTTATTTCTATACAGTCATATCTGAAAAATGCTATCCTTATGGATATCACAATAAAGTAATATATCCAAATATACCATAAAGCATATAATATGTATCAAGACAACTCCAAGCCTTGTGGATATCACAAAAATCTACTATGATCTTTGACAGGATATTGACTAGGTATGAAAAAAGGCATATATACTGTTCAAAATACTGAGCAATTTTTACTTAAGATTTGAACTAATCCAATTAGCCAAAAAAGTATTAAAATAGATAGAGGTCCCTTCGTTACTTTTTATAGACACCAATAAATTGGTCAAGCCAGCAAACGGAACCAATTAAAGAACCACCGTACTTGAAACACTCCTTAGACACCAATTGATTAATCGATTCAAAAAATAGGTCAGCTTCTGGTTCACAATACTATGACTTAATATAATTTTTATGAAGACTTTAATGGTCTCATGCACATTCTAATTCAACCAATCATAACAATACACTATTATAGTTGTATCTTAAATATATCTCTAAGACATGCTAGGAGTTGGATGTTCAATTGGGTCAACCATTGACCCAACTTGAACCAATCAAAAATCCAATCTTGATCACAATCAAAACGATATTCTAACCTTTGATTATATAAATCAAGATAGGCTCTAATATCACTGTTGGATTTCGGTGGCGCAGCGGAAGGACTAGGTGTTTAAAATTTCATTCAAATACCTGACGCACCGAAACCCTAATGCCTAGAAATCCTTGACTATAACAATCAAAGTATAATTAATGTAAACTTGGATAAGAAGAATACCTGTAGCATTAATCTTAATTTTCATGAGGCATCCAAGTGTCCACCTCCAATGGTGATCCACACGAAAATTGAACAAAAGACAGCGCTCCTTCTTCACCTTGCTTGAAGAGTTCTAGCTTCTAGAACTTGACTAGCCTCATATCGATTAGGTTCTTTAAGAATCTAACTTGATCCTCTTAGAACCTCCTCTAAACTTTTGAATCTCCTTCTTTAAGACCTTCCAACCCTTGTCTGGATTTGATTAGGCTTTGTCTTAAATCTCAAAGTCTTGTCCTAAAACTAAGATAGGTTGTAAAAAGAAAGGAGAGCAATGGAGACAAAATTGAAAAGCAGACTGAATTGCTCTGAACACTCGATGCACTACTCAATTTATAGCCATCAAAGAGACACCCAAATATAAGGACACACCCTATCCAAAAGGCCTATCTGATCTGAATATCAGAGATAAGAGATCCTTCAAGCAGAAGGGCTCTTATCAATGATATGTTGATCAGCACATCCACCTGCACGCGCGATCAGAGAGGGATGTTTTCGCATCCCTTCTCAAATCAAAAAATTCAGATCTTACCACATGGCAAGAGGATTCAATTCTAATTTTAGATCGCTTAATAAGGAGTCAAAAATCCTATGGAAGGATGTGTTCCTCACATCTCTTCATGTGAATGCTTATCACCATGTGCGGGCATGCGAGGAGGGGCTTCTGGCGTCCGATACATCTTTAGATATATCTAAAAAAAATTTAGATAAATCTCCATATAAAAACTGATTAAAAGAGAAATATTATCTGATAGGTGGTGTTCTTTTCAAACTCATTTGACATACAGAAGGACTCTTTAAAACACAAAGAGTCACGAGACTTCACCGCATGCGTGCGAGAGCCCTTCTTCTTTCTAATTTTCTCCACCCCATAAATCTAAAAAAATACATATCATGCTTTGAGATATGCATCAAAGGATGGAAGGTGATATGGGCTACCACACGCATCTGAATCCCAAGTCAAAGGACTCTTCCTTCTGCTCACGCCAACACACGCACGAGTCCCTTTCTTTGCACCAAGAGTCCTCATCCAAGAGGACTCTTGATTTTTGGTGTTAACTTGAGATGTGGTGCCTCTTTTGGGTTGCTTCTAGGTGGCGTGACCTCACCCAATTACTCACTAAATTAGGTTAACAAATTAGCAAGGTATGAGATCAAATTGATCTCCTAAGGAGCTAGGGTTTCCACACGTGCTAGCATGCTTATCGAAAATCCTGATTGGATCCAAAATTTTAATCAACCTTATCAAAAGGATATTTGGCTAATTTTATATGTGTATGACCCATTGGATTTTATATCTAATCAGCAGTAGGTCCAAGTGTAAGTTAACCAAATTTGATTAGATTCCAATTTAATCAATTTAGGTCCAATCGAGTTAACCTGAGTTCAACAATTAGAATCCTTTCTAATTGGTGATCGAATTAAACTCTTTAATTTGATTAAATTTATAAGTCAAGATTGATGTCTAGTAACATATCATGACTATATAGAAGATATAAAATTTGATAAAAATATCAAATATATCCTTCAGTGGCAAGTTACCGTGCAATTCAATCCTTCGATCATCTTTGCATCCTGAATATGTTCATGAGTATGGAATTATGTCAAACTCAAACACATATTCATATTGATTTTTGATTAATCAATGATGACTCCGATGATGAAGTATTAGAAACTCTTTCTAATCTCCTTCCTGCTTTTGTCCAAAAGATGTTTTTTGAGTCATCTAGAGATGAAAATTCATAGGATGCGATCTTCTCTTACTAGAAGTGATCGATTCTATGTTGACTTACTCATAACCTTCATACACACTCCACCATATCCAGAATATCCTGTATATATCTTAATGCCATACCTAGATATGAACCAAAATATAGATTTATGTGTACAAGATTCCATGGTGATCTCAGGTCTAAGGATCACTTGCACAACTCTCATTTAGAGAACCATCTTTGACATGTAAGTAAGGCTTCCATAAGATGTTTTCTATCATCGAGTCAATTCAGTGGACTCATTTTTAAATGAGCATTCATATCCTTATATTAATGTCCCATAGACAAGTGGCTAGTGAGATCTGCCATCCTCTCCATCGAGCATACAAAGGATGTGTCAGTCTTTTAAAATATTGATTCTCGACTTAATGCTCTTACGATCAAAATATTTAAGATTAAAATTTTAGGATTTTAGGTCTCATTGGCATGACCCATTCATGTTTCTTAAAATTATTACCCTATCTTTGGAGTTCATCATAATCTTAAATATAATAAGATGCAGCTAAAATGATGAATCAATGTCTCATTTTATTATCAAACAATAAATATCATTACATAAGTTAAAAATTATAAGAAAAATTCCATCACAACATACTTGCGATTGGCTTTTAGGACACTCTTCTTTCAGGTGGTTATTTAATTGGTTCTATTGTCTGATCTAACCAATTCATTAGTGTCTAAAGAAAGCAATGGGGGGACCTCCACTCATCTTAACTTACTTGGTTATTTTGGAAGATTTAATTTCGTACTAGGTTACTTGTTGACTCGAGCTCACCCATGCCGACTAGGATGATCAAACATATGGATGTGCTTGACCTTAACTTGATCAGTCAAATATCATATCTGCTGATTTACAAGAGACCTAAACCTAAATTTCTTCACTAAATATTAAGTCTAGAGGTCTTTTATCGTTGTAGAGATGCGGGTGCCTTCCTGGCGTTGATCGTTCTCGATTGGTTATAGTAGTTTGATTGTATTAGAAAGGTACAACCACTCTATTAGAATTTGATGCCCCAGGGTAGAGATAAGGTTGGGCCCAATAATTGTTAGGTGAGGGTCTCAATGACGGCTTTGCATCCATTGGTGAATGATGGGTCTGACTTAATTAAAACATGTGCCAATAACTGTTAGGTGAGGCCACAGGATTTAGAGACCAAACCCACTACATCTTACTTAGTGAAGCAATGGATAAGGTGTTGTCCACTCATTGATCTATACTAACCAATATCTTTAGGTGAGGTGTGTATGGATCAGTGGGACCGCAGTATCCACTAGAAATCGATAGCATATAGATTTTCATTTCTCCATCCAAAAAGTGTGGGTGATTCAAAAAAATAGTGAGAGCTTTGTTTGTTTTTCTAAAGTTTCTAAAACAATATTTAATGAGTATAAATATCTGATTAGAAACTGTTCGCTCTGCAGATAACCATGTCGAGTTTGAATCTTTTAGCTCATATTCTTGACACAAATAGGTTGATCGGAACGAACTACAAAGATTGACTCTAGAATTTGAGAATCATTCTCAGTTTCGAGAAACTAACTCATGCCCTAGACCAGGATGCGCCTATGTTACCAGCTCATCCATCCCTTGATCAATGAGCTGTACTTAAAAGTGGTGAATGAGGACAATAAGGTGAAGTGTTACATTTTAGCATCTATATCTAATGATCTTCAGTGTCAGTATGAAGATATGAGGACTGCCAAGGAGATGCTGACTCACTTGAAAGAGTTATATAGTGAGCAGAGTCGCATAGCTCACTTTGAGGTCTCTCGAAAATTATTCAGAACGAAAATGTGTAATGGACAGTCTGACAATGATTATTGTTTGACAATGATCAAAGACATTGAAGAGCTTCAAAAGCTTAAGATAAACATGGACAAGGAATTGTAGGTAGATTTGATCCTCCAGTCTCTTTCTGATTCATATGGATAGTTCATTGTGAACTACTATATGAATAAGATTGATAGCACTTTGTCTAAATTGCAAAACATGTTGGTAATAGCTGAGGGCACCTTGAAAGGTTCAAGGGATACGGTTCTGACTGTGGAGTGAGCTTCCTCTAGAGAAAGTCTTCTTTCAAGAAAAGAAAAGCCTGCGAAGAAGCAAAAGAATGAGGTCAAGTCCAAGAAGCAGGTTTCAAAGAAGACTGACGATAAAAAAAATATTCTATTGCAATGTCGAAAGCCACTGATAAAGGAACTATTCGGCATACCTAGCGACTGTGAAGAACAAGAAGAAGGATGGACTTTCTGAAAGTACGTCTGACTTGCTTGTAATTAAAACTAATCTGACGATTTTCTCTTCTTCTAGTTAGATTCTAGATTTTGGTTCAAGTGCTCATTTGTGTACTTCTATGCAGGGTCTTGAAGAAGTTAGAGGGCTGAGGGAAGGCGAGATCACTCTCTAGGTCGGCAATGAGGAAAGGGTTGCTGCTGTGGCCGTCGGGACCTACCCTCTGTAATTACTATTAAAAATTAGTTTAATTTTGAAAGACTGCTATTATGTAGCAGTAGCCAGTAGGATTTTAATTTTCATATCTATGCTGGCACAGGATAACTATAATTTTATTTCAATAAAGATATGTGTGCAATTTATTTTGAAAATAAAGTTGTTACACATGCTTTCTTGATAGATGATCTTATTTGTATATGGATGCGAGTGTTAACATTAACGAGCAAACTGTGAATACCGTAAGATCTAAGAGACCTAAAGATAGGATTAGCTAAAAGTATCTATGGCACCTTAGGCTAAGCCATATAGGAGAGGACAGACTCAACAAACTAGAAAAAGATGGTCTTCTCAGGCCATTGACTTTCGAGTCTTATCTAGTTTATAAGTCATATCTTCAAGAAAAAATGACTAAGCTGTCCTTTGTAGGATAAGAGAAAAGGGCCACTGAGATATTAGCCTTGGTATACACTGACGTGTGTGGTTTATTTGATGTACAAGTCAAAGGTATCTATGTCTACTTTTTATAACTTTTATTAATGATTATTCGCGGTGTGGTTTTATGTATTTGATGCATCGTAAGTCTGAAGCTTTTGAAAAGTTTATAGAGTTCAAATATGAAGTAGAAAATAGATCGAAAATTCTTAAAGATTTTTCGATCAGATCGAGGAGGAGAATATCTTAGTGAGAAATTTCAGATCTGTCTCAAGAATAACAGCATAGTCTCATAGTGGACACCTCCAGAGATGCCTCAACTCAACAGGATATTCGAAAGGAGAAATTGAACCCTATTAGATATGGTCTGATCCATGATGAGCTTCATAGTCCTTTCTGTCTTTCTCTGGGGACATACATTACTTTTGCAATTCATCTTTTGAATCGGGTTCCCTCTAAATCTATTCCTACTACTCCATATGAGTTATGGCATGATAAGAAGCCGACTCTTGGGCACATCAAGATTTGGAGATGTCCGGTCCATATCAAACGATGGTAGGTGGACAAGTTAGAGGCTAGATTTTTTAGGGCTCACTTTATGAGGTATCCTATGAAAATCATGGGATATCACTTCTATCTTTTTGAGGATCACAATGTGATTGTGAGCCATCATGCCATCTTCTTGGAAAAAAATTTATTCGAAATAGAGGTAGTGGTAGAAGGATCGAGCTCAAAGCGAAGGTCTCTGAAGAGCATCGAGTCCAAGAACCTGAATCTAGTAGTCAGCCAGTAGATGTGGTACCTCCTCTACCTCGTAGATCAAGTAGGGTCTCCCATCCTTCTGAAAGATACTTGGATATTCTTACAGAAGATCTAGAGGAAGTGTTCCTCGTGGGAGATAGGGATATTAGGAATGATCCCAAGACCTATGATGAGGCAGTGATATATATTGACTCTGAGAAATGGATGGAAGCAATGAAGTCAGAAATTAACTCCATGTATTCTAAACAGGTCTGGTCTTTAGTAGATCCATTAGAAGGTATTGTACCTATTAGATGTAAATAGACTTATAAAAAAAAATAGGTCAGATGGTAAGATAGAGACCTATAAGAT
Source organism: Elaeis oleifera (assembly GCA_000441515.1). NCBI lineage: Eukaryota > Viridiplantae > Streptophyta > Magnoliopsida > Arecales > Arecaceae > Elaeis > Elaeis oleifera. The sequence goes on along the minus strand of KE506794.1, from coordinate 1,396 downwards.
AAGGCTAGTTGCGAAAGGTTATGATCAATGCGAAGGCATTGACTATAATGAAATTTTTCATCCATGGTCATGCTGAAGTTCATCCATAATTTGCTTGCGATTGTAGCTTTTTATGATTATAAAATTTGACAGATGGATGTGAAACTATCTTCCTAAATGGATATCTTGAGGAAGATATCTATATGGATTAGCCTTTGAATTTCACATTCAATGATAGTGATCACATGGTCTGCAAGCTGCAAAATCCGTATATGGACTCAAGCAAGCATCTCGAAGTTGGAACACTCGCTTTAATGATGTAATCAAAATATTTGATTTCATCAAAAATGAGGAGGAGCCATGTGTGTATAAAAAGATCAATGGGAGTGCTGTTATATTCCTTATATTGTACATGGATGATATCCTCCTGATTGAGAATAACATTCCTATGCTGATATCAGTCAAAGTATGTTTGTCTAAAGGATTCGCCATGAAAGGTTTAGGAGAAGCTTTTTACATTCTTGGTATAAAGATCTATAGAAATAGACCTAAGAGAATGATAAGACTCTCATAGCGAATGTATATAGAGGAGGCGCTGAAGAGGTTCAGTATAAAAAACTCCAAGAGAGATTTTTTATCCTTTAGACATGGCATTCATCTCTCTAAGAAGATGTGCCTTGACATACCTGAGGAGATCCAGCGCATGAACAAGATTCCTTATGCTTCAGCAATAGAGAGTCTCATGTATGTCATGTTATATCACAACTTGATATAGCCCTTGCCGTGAGTGTCACAAGTAGATATTAAGCGAATCCAGGTGAAGAACACTGGCTTGCTGTGAAGAACATCCTTAAGTACCTGAGAAGGACTAAGGATTTGTTCTTGATCTTTGGTGGAGAATTGGAGCTGAAAGTGGAGGGATACATCGATTCAGACTTCATGACTGATGTCGATGATAGAAAGTCTACATCGGGATATATTTTTTTGTATAATGGAGGATCGATTAGCTGGAAGAGTTTCAAACAACCGATCATTACATATTTAACCATGAAAGTCGAGTACATCGCTGCCTCTGAAGTTGCTAAGAAAGCTTTCTGGTTCAAGAAGTTCATTGCGGAGCTAGGTGTGATGCCATCAGATGCTATTGCACTACACTGCGACAACAACGGTACCATAACCCTAGTTAAGGAGCCCAGATCTTACTAGAAGTCCAAGCTTATAAAGCGGCGGTTTCACATCATATGCAAATATCTCGAGAAAAAAATTATCGAGATGCAAAGAGTTGACTCCATGTAAAACATGGTGGACCCACTGACCATTTCTCTCAGCCAGCAAAAGATCGAAGCTCACCTTGAGAAGATGGGTCTTAGGTATATGGCCAATTTGCTTTAGATCAAGTGGAAGTTATAGATGAGTG
>KE506793.1:107721-135229 GCA_000441515.1 Elaeis oleifera | reverse complement strand
AAGTAATCCCAATAGAAAGAGAAATTGGGTCCAACCATGTGCAGCAAGGTTACCATGAACCTAATGGGTTTCTCTAAACCCAATTGACACTTCATAAGCTCAATTTCTTATTCCAGGCCTAATCCCTTTGTTGTGTGATTCCATAGGTTCAATTCTATCTGATAGTGAGATATACAATGATCTCTATTATTATATCATTGAAGCTTTTTTCAATAGATCGAAATAATTTCACTCTAACTCAGCAAGGATTATCGATCCGGAACAATCCTAGTGAGCTCTCACAATCCACTCATGACACCTAGCAGTATGTATTGGCAACCCAATAAAATTGAAATAAATCTCTAGGTGTAGTTAACATGTGATTTAGTCCCTCTATCATGAGTCCCGACTAGATGGTAAGTCATGGATAAATCATTAAACCTCAACATCAGTCATATGATGGATTCGATTGGCTCAAGTCCAGATATGATGTCTATGAAAACTTTTTCGATCAATCATTCTACTATGGCCACAGATTCTTAGATTTAGCCTATCAAATTTTATAGGACTACTCCTCTCTATCAAGATCGATAGATCCTATCTTGATACGCACCCCACTCCTACAGTGAACCAACTGTCACCAACATCCACTACAAGGGCTCATTGAGATCCATATTTATGTGTCAATCATACTCCAGCAGCCTCACTGTGAGTAGTAGTACCATCTCAAGTTAAAGAATCAGTCACACAACTACAGCATCGAGACAATCACTGATGATTGAATAGAAATCCAAATGATCTCTCATATGGTCACGCTCAGTGCCAGTTGTTCTTTAACAACCACCCGTACTTGTCACCCTGTGTCTCTATATAGTAGATTAGAGAGTCATCTATCCTGAAGGAAGTGATTTGTGCATCAATCTATCCAGATCTATCATCGTCCTCATGATGATCCTATGATCGGAAGCCTTTAGAAATTAAATACATATCTCTAATTCTCAATACTTTGAGAATATGTATTGAAACTAATTCCATAGATGATTCAATGCCACATTACACTTGAATGAAAAAGAACTTGCCCCTTTTATTGATCATATCAATATATTAAGTACAAATTTGTGCCTTAGATATATTACAATGTGTCAGCCATATTGACTTCTAGGACATACATCTAACATCCATCTCATCTTTTATGGCATCTAACCAGAGTTCAAAATCATCACTATTCATGGCATCCTTAAATGAGACTGGATCATCCTTCATCTCAATATCATAATCACATTTTTGCAAGTAAATAATGTAATCATCTGGAATGGCCAATCTTCTAATTCTAGCAGATTTTCACTAATCCTTGTTTTCGACCTAGGTGATAAATTTCCCCCCAATATATGCCTCCTGCTCCTGAGTTCGATGTGGACAAAGGGAGTACTTGAGTTCTGATTCACTGAAGACATGCTGTCCTTCTCACCGAAATGGTGCCTGTGGTCCTTAGGTGGAACTAATGGTCATACCAGTAAGTAATCATGATTGAAAGGTGGTTAGTGGAATTTGAAAAATGGTATGCCTCATTTTCCACACAAATCATTAATGGGCCAACTGACATCTCCTGCACGCCAATGGAATCATACCAAGTGTCAATCATCAGACGATTGGACAGGATTCAATATCTGGATAGTTCTGATCTTCTATGCCTATAAAGGGAGGTTGTATTTCCTACCTTCTTCTTTCATATTTCCAGACTCTTTCAAGCATTTTTTTCTCTCTAATTCTCTTCCCTATTTTGAGAGCTTTCTCAATCATCGGTGGCTTCTCTTTGGATTGTTGCCCTTATTCCTACGAAATCACTGTCTTTATCTCCTGTGTCGCTACAGGTTGGTGTCCTTCCTATTATTCTTTTTTGCCTCTATAGTCAGATCTCCTTACTTTTTGTATTTCTTCTCTTTTCTATTCTTTTCTCTGCATCTTCTAATGGCGGGTTCTGCGAGTGAACCCGAGTCTTAGTGAGAACTAGTCTTCCGAATCATCTTTCTCTTTGGGGGAAAGTCTTGTCGGTGCAGACGAAGAGCACGGTGCTTCACCCCTTCATTTCTGACATAATTGGATCTAGATTGGGCACAGAGGATTTGAGTCTTATCTGTGATCAATACAAGATCCTAACCATCTTTAAATTAGAATCCCTTAGGCTCAGTGGTAGGGTTGGCAGTCCTCCTCCCGATAGGATCGACTTGTATGAAGAGGCCTTCAAAGTCAGATTTAGGCTTCCTACCATCCCTTTATTATCGAGCTCTTCCACTTTTTGATCTTTCTTTTATTCTGTTATTCCTAGCTCCTTTCATTTCATCATCAGTTTTTTGTTCTTTATTCTAAAGTTGGAGTCTATCCTTCTCTTTCTTTTTTTGATCCTTCTACACTATAAAGAGGCATACCGGTGATTGATGGTATGTCTCTCCTTCGAGGAGGGTCTTTGCTTTGATAAGAGGGCTTCTTCTTCGGTGCATAGTTAGAATGATCGGTTCTTTTTGTTTCGGATCTTTCTATAGAAGAGTGGAGATTTTCACACTAGGGTTGGCCAAGAGATTTTGCCTATCAGATCCCAAAGCTAGGAGATGAAGACTTAGAGTGCTCTACAACTTTAAGGGATACAAATTTTTCATTAAAGAAGTTGTTATCGGAGCAAGCTCTCTTCAGTGCTGGCATCAGTCTGGCCAACCCCAAAGGTGAAGATTTCTCTAATCTTTTCGATGCTTGCTCTTCTTATTTTTACAGATGTTGTCTTCTTCTTTATTGTAGAAATGAAGTCTGAAGAAGTGAAGAGGCTGATGAGAGATTCATTGAAGAGGAAGGCACCCTCTTCATCTACCGATGTTCAAAAATGCCCAAGGCTTCAAGCGAGAGTGACAAGAAAGTGGTCCCCCTAATTCCAATTTAGGTGGGGCTATTTCAGTTTCTCCTTTCCAAACTTGGCTCCCGAAGCCAGTTGCACTCCCAGCCCCCCAAAATGATCCAACCCAGATGGGTTAGACTAAGTTGGAGGGTCCACAGACCAAAGATAGGGTTCAGGTTCACCATCTACCAGAGACATCTTCAATGATTGAAAGACTACCAACAGCATCTTCTAAAGATACTTTTTGACATTGATCTGGAAAAGGTCGAGGGGAGAGCTCCATGAAGCGGCAAAAGTGGATGGTATCCTCTATAGTGTGGGTAATTTTTTTCTTATTCTTTTCTTTCTTATAATTAGATCAGGATCCCTTCTTCTAGCATCAATCTGTTGTCGCTGAAATCTGAAACTCGATCGAAAAGGCTGGAGTGGTGGCACATCCTCTCGAAAGAGAAGCCTACAAAGTAAGTCCTGGTCGAAGTTAGCTTTGGCAGGGATCCTCCAACGCTCAAGTCAAAAATTAGAAAAACAGACTAGAATCATTCTCTTCCTCATTTTTTCATTAAGGAATGAATCATTAACTAAAGAAAAGAAAGAAATCTTACAAAGTAATAAATTTGTAATAGATAAGAATAATTTTTAAATAAGGAAGTAGAAAATTGAAACCATTGATTGATCAGTCCACTTGTAGTTCAAAAAAACTTCAAATAATCTTAAACAACCAAAAAGCTATTTATGACATAGTTGGTATTGGTTTCAATCCTAACAACAAGCAAAAATTTTTGAAAAATTTCTTCACTAGGTCATCATTATATACTACTTCACATATTACATGCTTTTATTGTGGTAGAGTAGGACACAAAGCATACTCATATAATTTCAAAAAATCTAATAGTAAAATAGTTAAGAAGATTTGGATTCTAAAAAAACTATGATTGCTAACCCTAAAGGATTCAAGAAAACTTGAGTACCTAAATCTATTACTTAATTATTTTGTAGGAATGTCTTACTGCCAATGGAGATAAAAGAAGATGGTACTTAGACAGTAACTATTCAAGACATATGATGAGTGATAAAGACTAATTTATTACTCTTGAAAGAAAAAGAGTAGTGATCTTTGGTGACCACGATAATGGAAAAATTATAGAAATTCATAAAATAAATATTACTCTCTCTACTTTCATTGAAAATATTCTATTAGTTGATAATTTAAATATAATTTACTAAGTATAAAGCAGCTTTGTGATAAGGTTTTAAAGTTACTTTTGAATCATCCATATGCATTATCTCTAGTCCCTTTTGATGAAAGCATTAAGTTCATTGGACATAGGCATGGTAATATTTATATGGTTGATCTTGATGAGATAGTTATGAAAAGTGATCAAAACCTTTTTGCAATGGATGCCAAAATCAAAGAGACTAGTTGGTTATGGCATCGTAGATTAGGACATGTTAGTATAAATATTATTTCAAAATTGATTGCTAGAGATTTAATTAAAGGTTTACTAAAGTTAATTTTTAAAAATTGAATTTATAATGCATGCCAATTTAGAAAATAAACTATGAGATCTCTTAAATCTAAAAATATAATTTCAACTTCTAGACCTTTAGAGTTGATCTACATAGACTTATTGGGACCTACTAGGACTACAAGCCTAAGAGGGAAAAGATATGGACTTGTGATTGTAGATGATTTCTCATGATTCACATGAATTTATTTTTGACATATAAAGATGAAGCTTCTTTTTGCTTTTTCAAATTTTATCATAATATTTAAATGAAATTATTGTTTGTATTCGTAGTGATCATGACACTGAATTTGAAAATCAAAATTTTGAAAATTTCTACAATGAATGTGGCATTGAACACAACTTTTCTGCATCAAGAATATTTCAATAAAATGGAGTAGTTGAAGAAAATAGGATCTTAAAAAAAATGGTCCATACCATGCTGTGTGCAGAGAATCTCCCAAAATACTTTTGGATGGATGTGACACCCTAAATTTGGGACTTAATATGGCTATGCTACCAAGGGATACCACCTCGATAACATGAAACCTATCAATCATAATCATCTAAAATTCATCATAAATAAGTTATAATAAAAGATTCAATTCTATTATTCATCAAGAAAATAAATTAAAATTGGTTTGGAGTAGCTAAATCCAAAACCAAATGCCAAAGCCATGTCTCAAAATTCATCAATAGTTATGTCGACCGACCCTGATTAATTTGATGATTACCAAATTTTGAGTAATTATGGTACTAATCGTGCATTTCAAGAGTGGATGTATGATTTCTAAAGTATTCTTAATGAAAAAAATATTTTTGAAAGAAATTATTTTAAGTTGCCAAATCAAAGTACTTTAAAGAATAGATTTTCGTAAATCTATTTAAGAGGAGCTAACTCTTGGAGAAGAAGAGTCGACTCTAACACATTGGAGGTAGACTGACACAGGCTCGAGTCAACTCATGAACAGAATGAGCCAACTCTCTTAAAAAAGATAGAATACTATATTTTAGGTCCTCTGCAATAGCTGGCTCGTGGGTAACTTGAGCCGACTCATGAGGACTGTAAGTCGAATCCTAATATGGGACTACACTAATGACTAGTTTTCTATACTTTTTAATGACTAGTTTTTATATCTAATGGCTATTTCAGCCCTTCCAATGGTCAAAATTCACTCTCCATCCACTTTCAAGCTTACAAAGGCTAGATAATTATTTGGAAAGTAAGATTAAGATGGATTAAAGAGAAAACTTTCTAATAAGTGAGGATCATTGAATATCCTCGAAAAAAAGGGAGAGATCAAGTGCACAGATTTAGAGCTTTCAAAGAATGATCATCACCAACTTCTTTCACATCCTCTCAAGCATCATTTAAGATAACTTGAAGTATCTTTTGTGTAATTCATCAACAATTTCTTTGAGCTTAAAAGAGTTCATCTTTTTATTTTTATTCATGCTGAGATTCTACATCTTGTATTTTGTTTCTTTCAAGTTTCTTTGGAAGAAAAAATTTAGGGTGTAAGTCCGTCTAAGCTTGAAATTGGACATTGTATGTTTGGTTGGTGAGCCCATAAAATCAATTGGGTTGACTGTGAATCCAGAAAATAATCGATGTATAGATTATGATTGGTGATCCAAAAAAATAACTAAATTATTATGATTTTGGATAAATAAACATACTGTAATTGGAAAGATTATAGTAAAATTTTCAATAGACTCTTAGAAAGTGGATGTAGGTGCGGGATTCACCGAACCACTATAAGTTTGATCATGTTTGTGCTATACCTTCTAGTGCTTGCTTGACTTATTTTTATCTCTTGCTTAGCATTATCTTAATTCTTGCATAGCTTATTTTATCTCTTATTTTCGCTATTGCACATTGCATTCACTTCACAATAACATAAGTTAAGTTAATTGAAGCACATTATTACTTAGATTTTAGAATTTAGTTGAAATTTTTAAAGAACCTAATTCACCTCTCCTCTTGGGTTGTACCTTTTTGGACAATAATTGATATCAGAGTAGATGCTCTAATATTGTTTGTTGACCTAGCAATCTTAAGTGAAAGATAATGGCAACTCTGATTGATTCCTCTTTGCCAAAGGCCAATTGACATCAAACCATCACTATTTAATGGCACTAATTATATTTTTAGAAAGTTAGAATGAGAATTTTATACAAGCTTTAGATTATGATATATGGAGAGTCATAACTAGAGGATCATATACATCCATAATTGAAGCAAATAGAGTGCCTCTTTTTAAATCAGAAAAGGATCGGGATGGATGTGATAAAAGATGGCTCAATTGAATGTCAAAGCTATTAATATTTTATATTATTCTTTAGATGTACATGAATTTAACCGAATATCTATTTGTACATCTAAAAAAATTTGGAATAAATTAAAATAACTCATGAAGGAACAAGCCAAGTTAAGGAGTTTAAAATTAACTTGCTTATTCATAAGTATGAAATATTTAAAATGAAATATCATGAGTCTATTTTTGATATATTTTTCAAATTTATTGATATTGTCAATATTTTAAATGATCTTCGCAAAATCTATTCTACTTATGAGCTTATTTGCAAGATTCTTAGGTGTTTGTCTAAAACATGAAAAACCAAAGTAATAGCCATATAAGAAGCGAAAGATCTCACAAAGCTATCCATGGAGGGGTTGATAGGTTCACTCATGACACATAAGTTGAACATAAACCAAAGAGAGGAAGAAAAAGAGAGGAAGAAGAAGAAGACCATTGTATTTAAGTCAACCATCAAATTTGATGAAAACGATGAGTTAGAGGATGAAAATGAAGAAGAAAGTAAAAATAAAGATGAGGCCTTGATGCTTCTCACTAGTAGATTCAAACAATTCCTCAACAAGAAAGGGTCAAAGAAAAGGGAAGATAAAAAAATGAAGAAAAGGATGTCATTTGCTATAAATGCAATAAAAGGGAACATTACAAGTCGGATTGCCTTGTACTTAAAAGAAACCCCAAAAGAGCAAAGAAATATGATGATAGCTACTTAGGGTGATAATTATACTTCTAGCTCTGATGAAGAAGAAGAAGAGGAAGGTATTGCCAATCTTTGCCTGATGGCCAATAATGATGAGGTGTACCTTGAAAACTCTTTCAAATTTATTTTGATAAGTTATTCGAAGTCTTTAATAATTTAATGGATGAATATAAAAAGATAGGGCTAAAAAATAAAGAACTCAAAAAGTCAACTTTATCTTTGATTGAAGAGAAAAATAAATTTTGATTGGAAAAGAAGATCTTTTGAAAGAAAAAAAAATAGATAGATGAAGAAAAAATATTCTTTGAAATATAAAAATCTCTTATGGTAGAAAATGCTAATCTTAGAAAAGAGATTGACACATGGAAGCCTATGTTTGAAAAGTTCACAATTAGTTCACAAAAGTTTCAATTAATTTTGAATAATCAAAAAACTATTTTGATAAAGCTAGAATTGATTTCAATCCTTCAAAAAAATAAAATTTATCAAAAATATATTTAACAAAACTATACATAAAATTATTTATAGTTGTTTTAAATGTAACAAAGTAGGTCATAAAATTTAGATTATAACGTTAATAGAAATAGTCATACTTTGATTAAATAAATTAAGATTTCAAAGGAATAGGTGTACTAACTCCATTAGACCCAAGATGAGTTGAATACCAAAATTAACAAGTGATTTTTATGTATGCTAAGCATCCAAAGGCATGAAAGAAGTGAATTATTGAAATGGATGCTTCAGAGTTAAGATAAATTGGTGATGATGTTTGGTATAAGCTAAACCTTTCTCACATCATACCATCACTGATTTTGATATTATTTAATTGAATAATTGATTATGATCCTTCATATGTATGCTTGATATTGTGATAATTTTTATTATTTATTTGAATATATTGGTAAATATGCTCTCTTAATTCTAAGCATCATCTTAAGTATTATAAGCATAAATCTTTATTTTAAATTCAATATGCTTTCTTAACTCCTCATGTCACATAAATATTTGATAAACTTAAATTAAAATAAGCTTAATTACATATAAAAAATTTGGGTACAAAACTCACAAATTAATTTTTGATATTACTAAAAGACATATAGCTATTGAAATATCTCAAAAATTGCTTGATTCAAGAAACATCAAGATAAGTTATCTATTCATAAAAGATCTTTTGCTTGACATTTTTGATTTGTATTGCATCTTAGCTTAATCTTTAAGAGTTTGAAAATTTCATAATTGAACCTAACTTTTAGAGTCATTATCTAGTTGATCCTATTTGATTTGATTAATTATGAGCCCCCCAATTGATTAATCCTTGATCCCCAAATTGATTTAATATCTTCTTGATCATTGTTTTATTGCCCATTGATCTTTATTCAATTTCAATAACTTTTTTTGATTTGAAACTTTTTGAACTGTTTTCTATTTTAAGAAGTCAACTCTTAGACTTGAGGAGTTGACTCATGATTTATGGAGAAGAAATAGTTTTGCGAGGAGCCAACTCTTGATTTAGCAAGAGTCGACCCCTGTGCTTGGCATGGATTTCTTAATTAAATTGTTTCAAGGCTCTGTCATTCAATTTTCAATTTTCTCAAGTTGTAATTCCTTTCAAACCCTTCTCCAACCAAATTCAAAATTTTTCTCTCCATTTCTATCAGATTCTTGTGGCCCTTGTTCTCCAATGGCACCTTGGAAGCAATTAGCCCATAGGAAGAGAAAGGCTCATGTAGAAAATTTATGGATATAAGGCTTCTCCAAGTTATTCTCCCATGCAAGAATGTTGGGTTCGGTTGCGTGGTAGATCATGATTGTCAAATTTTTTAATATTTTATTAACATGCTTTTAACTCTTAAAACCAGCATACTGAAATTCAATCTCAAGTAAACCTTGCTGATTTCAATCAAACATAACATGCATAATATTTAGGTAAGCATTATACCTTTATGCTGATGATGATCTGATGCAAGAATGATCTCCACCAGACACCGACATGGATGTCCTCTAATGATAGTCCACACGGGATCGATCACAGACCTTCCCGTTTTGATGTATGCTGAAAATTGCCTCATAGAAATTCAGCCAACTTTCTTTCTCAAGGATGAAGTACAGTGCAAACCTGATAACCTTCAAAAAAAAACTCACAAGACCATGTCAAAAATCTTTTCTCAAAAGATTAGTATGCCCTATTTTGATTTAGATATCCAACTCTTGGATATTCCAATCACTAAGAAAGGTAGACAATCTGCTTTCTTTTCTCTCTTATTTTTTACTCTATTTTCTTCCATTCCTTTCTTTCTATTCCTCTAATTTTTTTCTTTCTTTTTCTCTTCACTCACATGCCCAATATTCCTTCAATTTTTTGCATGCTGAAACAAATAGAGCGCCCCCTTTAAATAAGAATAAAAGGGCATGTGAAACAACCCATGGTGCTACACTATCTCACGTGGGGCCAAACCTCTTCGATTTCTGCATGAGATAAATTCTCTGCATGGAAAAGAAAGAGTTGTAAGGCAAAAGGACTCTTCCTTCTATGCACACACACCAAGGTGCCATCAGATGGCATGTGAAAATAAAGGTAGGGCATGAAAAATTAAGAGTAGCTTAGAAGGACTCTACCTTCTGGGCGCTAAATAAATGAGGCACTAATTATTTATGGTGTGGATATATGGCATGGAGGAGTTGGTTTCACATGAAACACTTTCATGTGAAGAGGTTAAGACACCAAGGAGTCCATGGGTCTGAATCAAATTAGATTAAGTCAAGGCTTTAGTTCTAGGTTAGCTCAAATAGCTTTGGGCTAAGCTTGATTGGAAACTTGGGTTAATCCATGTGCTAGCATGTCAATTAAACCCATAAAATTTCTAATAAATTCAATTAAATTAGTCTATGATCAAATCTTTAAGTGTATGATCCATTGGGTTCCATATCTAGCCAGCAGTAGACTCAGGCTCATGATCAAACTAACTCAATTAGAAATAGGTTAGTCCAAATGCACCAATTAATTAGAACTCCTTCTAATTGATTGTTGAATTAAACTCTTTAATTCTTGTGAGTCCACATGTCAGAATTGATGTCCGACAATATGTCATGACTGTCCAAAAGATATAGAATTTTGATAAAATATCAAAATATCCTTCAATGATGAGTTACCGTGTAATTCAATCTTTCGATCATACAATATCCCAGATAAGCTATGGATAAAGAATCATATCAAGCCTAAATACTTATCCATATGTATCTCGATTTAAAGATGATGACTCAATTGATGATACATTAAAAACTCTTTTAATTATCATCCTACATTGGCTAAAGACTTCTTGAGTCATTATCATATGAGATCACATTGGATGTTCTCTCCCCTTATAAAGAGTGACCAATTTTTGTTAGTCACTTACAACTTTCATGCACACTTCACCATTCTCAGAACATCCCATACAAGCCTCAGAGAGTCATGCTACAATATGAACTAAACATAGATTCATAAACATAAGGTACCGTGGTAATCTTAGATCTAAGGATCACTTGTACTACTCCCATTAGAGAACAATCAGCTAACATGCATATAAGGCTCCATCAGATATTCTCTCGTTAGGTCAACTCAGTGAACTTATTCTCTAATGAGCACCTATATCTTTGTATTAGTGTCACACATAAATGATTGTGAGATCAACCACCCTCTTCATCAAGCATACATAGGATGTGCCAGTCTTATCAGTGTCATTGATCCCCGAATCAATGATCCTATGATTGAGAATATTTTAGATTAGGACTATCAAGGATTTAGATCTCACTAGTATGATCTCATCATAATCCTAAAATCATTATCCTAATCTATGAGATTCATTATAATCTTAAACAAGTATCAAGATGTAGCATATGATGAAATAAAATATCTAATTTTATTAATAATTAATACCAAATATATGAGTTAGAAAGATAGAATACTGAAAACATCCCATCGTGTCACATATATGATTGGCTTCCAGGATACTATTCTTTCAATCTCCCACTTGCACTAAAGTCAATCACCCCTATACTTCATGCCCATGCAATCAAGATGATGATCAAACTACTACTGTAACAAGATCTTAGTAAATGGGTCTACTATATTATTTTGGTCATCAACTCACTTGATGATCACATCACAAATGAGGTGGAAGCCCCTTAAGATGTGCTTGGGTTTCTAATGAGACCTTGGTTCCTTTGTCTGAGCAACAGTCCTGATGTCTTGATAATAAAGTAGCATGGGATGTTCAATTTTTAGAACCACATCTAACTATGTGATGAATTTTTTATCTAAACGGCTTTCTTAGCAACCTCACTAGCAGTAATATATTCTATCTCAGTAACTGAGTCAGCTATAGTCTACTATATAGAATTTTTCCAACTCATTGCACCACCATATAGAGTAAATACATATCCTAATATAGATTTACTATCATCTGGATCAGATTGAAAATTAGAATCTATAAAACCTTTTAGTTTCAGATCAAATCCACCATATATATAGGAAAAGCATCTCTAGTCCTTCTTAAGTACTTGAGAATATTTTTTATAGTTTTTCAATAATCCTCTCCTAGATCTGTTTGAAATCTGCTCACAATGCCCAAAGCATAAACAATATCAGGTCTGGTATATGGCATACATAATTGATCCTATCATCGAAGCATAAGAGATAGAACTCATTCTCTTTTTCTCTTCAGCTATCTTAGGAGATATCTTCTTAGAGAGATATATGTCATGACTTATGGATAAGTAACCTCTCTTACATCCATTCATGTTGAACTTTTTCAACACTAGATCTATGTACCTAGACTAGGATAAGCCTAGCATCCTATTAGATCTATCTCTATAGATCTTTATATCAAGTATATAGGATGCTTCACCGAAGTTTTTCATGAAAAACTTCTATGATAGCTATATTTTGACTGATTGTAACATAGAGATATCATCCTCAATGAGCAATATGTCGTCTATATAAAACTAAAAAATAATGATACTCTCACTTATCTTCTTAACACACATAGTTCATCCATATTTTTGATAAATTAAATGATTTGACTGTCTTATTAAAATAGATATTTCAACTTCTCGATGTCTACTTTAATCTAAAATAGATTCTTAAGTTTCCATACTAGATTTGCCCTCCTACTAGAGACAAATTTCTCTGACTCAGTCATATAGACTTCTCCTCAAGATTTTTATTAAGGAAAGCAGTCTTAACATCCATCTCCCAGATCTTATAGTCATGATCTGTAGCTATAGCAAGCAGAATCTGAAAAAACTTGAGCATGGTTACTGTTGAAAATATTTCTTCATAGTCAATACCTTATCTTTGTCTGAAATCTTTCACCACTAGCTTGACCTTATAGGTCTCTACTTAGCCATCTGCTCTAATCTTCTTCTTGAAGATCCATTTACAACCTATTGGGGTTACACCCTTAGGTGCATCAAATAAAATTCAAACTTGGTGGTATACATGGAGTTTATTTAAATTTCATGGCTCCAAGCTATTTGTCAAAGTCATTACTCTTGACTTTTTTTGAATAGATCATGGGATCATCATTTTTAATGATGTATGGCATATTGTCATTTTCAATGACAAACCCATACTTGAGTAGTACATTATACGCTCTACTTGACCTTCAGAGATGAGATGCGTGTAGTGGTTGTGCCTCATTAATAGATACTTCATGTTGAGGATCAACTTGTGGACTATTCACATATTTTTTTGGATAGATTGTAGGTCTTAAATTTCCTCAAATTCGAGTATCCTCCCAATGCCTCCTCTTGTATTAACTCTTTTTTCAAGAAAATGGTATGCCTACTGACAAAAATCTTTGTTGGATAGGGTGGTAGAAGTAGTATCCTATACTCTCTTTAAGATAATCTATAAATCTATACTTATCTGATCCAGCACTAAACTTATGTTCTTCAATATTTTTGATATAAGCAGGGCAGCCTCATATCTTCAGATATTTAAGACAGGGCCTCTTACCTTTTTATATCTCATATGGAGTGCTAGTAACAGATTTAGTTGGTACTTTGTTTAAAATATATGCTGCAGTCTCAAGATTATATCTCCAAAAGGAGATTGAAAGATCTATGATGCACATCATGGACAGCACCATATCTAATAAGGTATGATTCCTCTTTTCTACAATACTATTTAATTATGGAGTATATTATGTGATGTGACATGTGAAGTAAAGATATATAAAAATATAAAATAGATAAATAAAAAGTAAACAATTATATAACATATAAATTATATAACATATATAAATAAACATTATAATATAACTTATAAAGATATATAAAAAGAATAATAAAGTAATATATATCTATATAGGATAAATATATATATATAAGAAGAAATTTGATCAGAAATTCAATTTAGATAATGATTCGAAACAGATATCCCAAATAGAAAATACCCTACTTCTTTTATTTTGTACGAAAGGTTTATTCCCCGACTTGGTTTAAGTACTGGCCGGGCCAGGCCAGTATTTCCATAGATAAAATAATTTAATAATGATTTGATATAGGAGGAGTCCATTTTGAGAGAATTCTATTATCTTTAAGATGATCAAAAAACTCACTTGTTAAGTATTCTCCTCTTCGATCAGATCGAAGAGCTTTAAGACTCTTACTAGTTTGTTTTTCAATCATTCTTTGATACTCTTTAAATTTATCAAAGGATTCAAATTTATATTTTATTAAATACACATATCTAAATCTTGATAAATCATCAGTAAACGTGATGAAGTAGGAGGATCCACCTCTGGCCTGAGTTGTCATTAAGCCGCAAACATCCGTATGTGCCAGGCCCAATATGTCACTTGCCCTTTCTTTATATCCAGTAAATGAATTCTTGGTTATCTTACCCATGAGACAAGATTCACAAGTTTCATATGATTTAAAATCGTAAGAATCAAAAAATTTTTCTTTGTATAACTTATTAATCCTTGACTTATTAATATGATCAAGTCGGCTGTGCTAGAGATATGTGACATTCACTCTTCTCTCTTTCTTTTCTTCATTTATCAATATAAAGAATATTATTATTAAGTGGTATAAATAAAGACCATTATCTATAAAAGTATTACCATAAAATTTATTAAATGATAAATAGAGCAACCCTTATCTTTTCCTCTTATTTCAAAACCACATTCAAATAACATAAGAACTGCAATAATATTTCTAACAATATTAAGTATATAGTAACAGTTTTCTAATTTCAAAATTTTTCTCAAAGATAACTTCAACAAAAAAGTTTCTATGGCTTCGGATTGGATGGACTCTCCACTAGCACCGAACAGTACGAAATCACCTTCATTTAGTTTCATTGTTCCTTAGAGTCCTGCAATGATTTGCATAGGTGTGAACCACAAGTGGTATCTAATACCTAAGAATCTAAAGTTGAAGTACTTAATGATAAATTTATTTGTATCATATATAAATTTTTAGCAATATTTGCTTCCTTTTGCTTCAAATTTGTAAGATAATGTTTGCAGTTCCTCTTCCAATGCCCATTATTTCTATAAGAGAAATAAGTATCTTTCATGGAGACACTCTTTGCATTGTTCTTAGAGATGCTAGCCTTAAGGTTCACCTTTGAAATGGCTTTCAAGTATCTTTAACATATTGAGCAGCTCTGGCAGACTTATATTCAGTTTGTTCATATAATAATTAATGACAAATTGAGAGAAGGATTCAGGAAGTGATTACAGGATAAATCTTGACTTAGCTCATTATTCATAGCAAAATCCAGTTGATCTAACTGAGTGATCAGATCAATCATTTTAAGGATATGGGTTTGTACGGATATGCCTTCACTCATCCTGATATAGAATAACTGCTTAGATATCTCATACCTAGCAGTTTTGCTTTATTCTCCATACAACTCTTTTAAATTATTAAGTATGGAATGAACATTCATGCTTTCGTATTGTCTCTATAGCTCATTGCTCATAGAGGCTAATATGATGCACTTGACAGTCATACTATCATCATGCCACATCTTATATGTGGCTCTATCCTCTTTAGTAGCATCTTCTCTGATCAAATCGGGAGTAGAAGTATCCAGAATATAGGAGACTTTCTCTTGTATTAGAATAATTCTCAAATTTCTCAATCAGTCCATATAATTAGGTCCGATGAACTTGTTAGCATCAAGGATACCATGTAGTGAAAGTGAGAATGCCATTATGCAGTTTAATCTACAAATACAAGAATAAAAATATAAACGAATAACTCATGATGACATGCACAACTAGATACAACTCTTTTAAATTAATAAGTACGGAATGAACATCCATGCCTTCGTATTGTCTCTATAGCTCATTACTCATAGAGGCTAATATGATATACTTGACAGTCATACTATCATCATGCCACATCTTATATGTGGCTCTATCCTCTTCAGTAGCATCTTCTCCGATCAAATTGAGAGCAGAAGTATCCAGAATATAATAGACTTTCTCTTGTATTAGAACAATTCTCAAATTTCTCAATCAGTCCATATAATTAGGTTCGATCAACTTGTTAGCATCAAGGATGCCATGCAGTGAAAGTGAGAATGCCATTATGCAGTTTAATCTACAAATACAAGAATAAAAATATAAACGAACAACTCATGATGACATGCACAACTAGATTAGATCTTTTGTCTAATTGTGTCTCCCACTTATCTAGCAAATTTCATAGCCCTTAAGTATAAAAATGAGAAATCTTATTTATTTTAAGTGGAGTTAAGATTTCAATTCCTCACAAATACCTTATGGATAGCATAACAAATATTTAGGAGTTCAAGGATAGGTAACTCTTACCAATTATATCTTATATAATTTTCAATATCTCTTTTACCTCTAAAATATCTATAGTCTTGTAAATAGCACAACAAACTATAGTGTTTAGTTAAGTTTAACCCTTCATTTCTATATAGTCATCCTTGAACAATGCTGTCCTTATGGATAGCACAACAAGGCAACATGATTCAAATATATCATAGACATCATTATATATTTAGTCAACATCATATCAATTTTTATAGCAACTCTTGTGGATAGCACAACAAACTCACTATAGATTTTGACATATTGTATTGACTTAGCATGAAGGAAGATATGGATAGTATTCTTTTCACTTTACCATTATAACTTAATATATTTTTAATTAAAGGTCTTTTCGATCTTAAGCACATCCCAACAAATACATAACAAGCAATATGCATCTAACAATTATCAAACAATAATAATCATGTTATTCAAATTATAATATCATTCATATATTGATGCCAAATACATGACCCATAAGGATCATTTAAGATGTATTTATGGTTTTGGTCTAACTCTTGAGCCAAATTCATAGGACTATGATTTGGACTCAACCTCTAGTCCAATCATATGTCAATATGTGACTTGAGTCAATATTTTAAATCTTAATCCAATTAAAATTATTTTGATTCAAACCTTGATCCAATTAGGCTTGACCAATTAACAATTGATCTGAAGTCCAAAATGCCCTAATCAATTGATTATAGAATCTATCTACCATGAATCAATTTATATCATGCTTAAAAATTTTAGAAAATAGTAAATTCTAAATTTGGCAATTGAAATTATATCCAAACATAGATCATGGATAAATAATTTATTTTTATGAATTGATGCATCTAACCAAATAATCAACATGACATCATATGAATTAGATCTAATCTATATTACAACAATAATATTTTTTTGATTGAATCAAATAAGGATGGCTCTAATACAACTGTTGGATTTTGGTTACATAGCAAAACATGATTTTCAATTTTTTTAAATATTCTTATTAAACATGTTTTTAACTCTTAAAAGCAGTATACCAAAATTCAATCCCAAGTAAACCTTGCTGATTTCAATCAAACATAACATGCATAATATTTAGGTAAGAACTATACCTTCAAGCTGATGATGATCTGATGTAAGAATGATCTCCATAAGATATCCATGTGGATGTCCTTCAATGATGGTCCATATAGGATCGATCATGGGCCTTCCCAATTTGATGCTATACTAAAAATTACTTCATAAAAATTCAACCAACTTTCTTTCTCAAGGACAAAGTGCATTGCAACTTGATAGCCTTCAAAAAAAACTCACAAGACCATGCCAGAAATCTTTTCTCAAAATTAAGATTGGTATGCTCTATTGTGATTTAAATATCTAACTCTTGGATATTCTAATCACTAAGAAAGACAGACAATCTACTTTTTTTTCTCTCTTATTTTTTTTCTATTTTCTTCCTTTCCTTTCTTTCTTTTCTCTAATTTTTTTCTTTCTTTTTCTCTTCAACTCACTTGCCCAATATCCCTTCAATTTTTTGCATGCTGAAACAAATGGAGCACCTCTTTAAATAAGGAATGAAAGGGCATGTGAAACAACCCATGGCGCTACACTATCTCATACGGGGCCAAACCTCTTTGGTTTCTTCATGAGATAAATTCTCTGCATGGAAAAGGAAGAATAATGAGGCAGAAGGACTCCTTCTTCTATGCACACACAGCAAGGTGCCATCAGATGGCACGAAAATAAAGGTAGGTTGTGGAAAATTAAGAGGAGTAGCCCAGAAGAACTCTTTCTTCTGGGTGCTAAATAAATGAGGTGCTAATTATTTATGGCATGGATATATGGCATGGAGGAGTTGGTTTCACATGAAACACTTCCATGTGAAGAGGTTAAGACACCTAAAAGTCCATGGGTCTGAACCAAATTAGATTAAGTCAAGGCTTCAAATTCTAGGTTAAATCAGACAGCTTTGGGCCAAGCTTGATTGGAAACTTGGGTAAATCCCTATATTAACATGTCAATTAAACCCATAGCATTTTTAATAAATTCAGATTAGTACATGATCAATTCTTTAAATGTGTGACCTATTGAGTTCTACATCTAGCTAGCAGTAGACTCAGGCTCATGACCAAACTAATTCAATTAGAAATAGGTCAGCCCAAATGCATCAATTAATTAGAACTCATTCTAATTGATTACTGAATGAAACTTTTTAATTCTTACGAGTCCACAAGTCAAGATTGATATCTAGCAATATATTATGACTACCTAGAAGATATAAAATTTTGGTATAAATACCAAAAATATCTTTCAATAGTGAGTTATCGTGCAATTAATCCTTCAATCATACAATATCTCAAATAAGCTATGGGCGTACAATCATATTAAGCCAAATACTTATCCATATATATCTCGATCTAAAGATGATGACTTAGTTGATGATACATTAAAAATTTTTTCTAATTATCATCCTACTTTGGTCAAAGACTTCTTAAGTCATTATCCTATGAGATCACATAAGATGTTTTCTCTCCTTATAAGGAGTGATCGATTCCTTATTAACCACTCACAATCTTCACGCACACTTCATCATGCCCAAGACATGCCACACAAGTCTCAGAAAGTCATGTTAGTGTATGAACTAAAATATAGATTTATATACATTAGGTACCATAATGATCTTAGGTCTAAGAATCACTTACACTACTCCCATTAGAGAATAATCTATTGGGAAAGATTCCTCATGAGTGTGGAATACGGATCCCCTGCCTAAGATCGCTAACATTGGTGATAATGTCGATAATGCAATAGGAAGGAAGAGGAGAGATATAAAAAAATACAATCAAATATGTGGATCAGTCTATGCCTTACCTCCATGAGGTATGCAAGCTTACAATCTATTGGGAAGGATCCTTCATGAGTGTAAAATATGGATCCTCTGCCCAAGATCGCTAACACTGGTGACGATGTGGATAATGCAACAGAAAGAAGAAGAGAGATATATAAAAAAGATACAATCAAATATATGGATTAGTCCAAGACTTACCACCATGAGGTATGCAAGCTTCACTATGAAAGAAAGAACAAATATAAGAGAAGATCACCTCCTCTTAACTCTCATACATCAATATCTCTCTCAATAAGAAGCATAAAAAACTCTCACAAAGGCTCTCAAAAATCCTTAAGAAGGCTCTCTGGCCACTACAAGCCACTACAAGCTCTTCTTAGCCCATCTTCCTTCTTTTATAGAGTCCAAATCAAGTCCTAGTCAAATTCAGTCTCCTGTTGGGACTCAAAAACCCTTCTAGCCATTTGATCACCCTGCATGTGTTTGCAGCCGTTCGATCGTGCCCATAAGCATTTGTGGCCACCCCATTGTGCAAATCTGTGCGTGGACAACATGTGCACCGCACATGGACCGCATGCTGTACCCTCCTGGGCCATGCAGTGGAATGCATGTCTCATGTGTCTGGGCCACTTGTATTGGGGCCGCACGCTGTTAGGAATTGTGTCCTAAAGCCAATTGATTTATTATGAATAATTAGACTTTTGTATATGAATTATTGATCAATGAATAAAAGTTATTTTGACAAGTTCATCATATTGACATCTTCCTTATAGAACTCTGAATTATATGATGAAGTCGTTAGAACTATAATATGATCGATAAAGAAAGATTTATCGAATAGTTTTTAAATATGTTCACAATCAAATGATAAATCATTAAAAGGATGATGATGTTTATCGAGTATAGATCATTGTGTGTCATATAGATTAGTTGTCTTTGTAACCAAAGAGTGTGGAGATACTAGTATGCATATAGGTGAGATGTAGGAGTACATCGTTACTGAATAAGTGACTCACCTGTAGAGCGCTCTACTATCAAAAGCAGCTTGAGAAGTGTATGGGCATAAGTGTCCCTCAAACCTAAGATCGTCATAATGACTTACAAGCAACTCACTATACTTTGATGTCGGACTATCTGCATTTTTAATGCAGTGACGGAAGGCTACTGGGTATAGTCAAGTACTTACAAAATCTGTGGATCAAGATGGGATTGTCCCTTTCGAATTATAGAAAATAATGCATCTGTATTCCAATTTAGTAAAATCTTGATCAAGATAATTCATGTGATGAGTTTGAAAGGTTAGAATACAATGTGGATGACATATTCAGGGTTGGCAGCAAACCCTAGGTCGTCCTGAGCATTCGAGATCAAAGGGATGAATTATGCGGTAACCACATGTGTAGGTTCTTGTCTTATAAATATTTGACCTATCCAGACATTAAGAACTATTGCTAGATGGTTACTTTTATTAGTATAGAAAACTGTTCCTATACTACCGACTTAGTATTCGAACCTATGGAGTCATACACAAAGTCAAGCAACGTATGAAAGAATTGACCTAATATCTATAAATTTAATTTAAAAGTATATGACTTGATTGGATAAATAGATTAGCTTAATTAAAATTAAGTTAAGGATCATACGGGATTAAACAGATGACAATATCCAGTTAGTACTGAACATGATGTGTAAGTTTAATTCTAGGGATGAATATGATTTGATCTATGATCCAAGGGATTTATAAGAGATTAAATTCATATCTTAATTAATTTTAGATTAGATCTAATTTAATTAGGCTTGATTGAATTAAAAATTCAAGTCAGACTTGGACCAGATCCTAATTAGATCGGATTGACAGACTCTTCGAATCTGATTCGAATTAGGCTCGAATTGGATCGAAATTGAGTTAAATCTGAAGCAATTCGGTTTAGAACCAGAGAGTCCTAAGTACTTGAGACTCTCTCTCATAAAGTGGCTGGCTAGATGGGAGAGGGTGCTATTTTTTTTGCTCATAGGTGTGTGCGCGTGAAGGGTTCTCATGTGAATTATTTTAGTGCTCTCCTTTCTTTCATCCGATTCCATCTTTGGATAAGGTTAGGAGTCCTAACCAATTAGGTATTTGAATAGATCATGGAGGCATCAACTACAAATAGGGAGGCCGTCTAACAACTGGTGATCATGCAAGAAAATTTTGTGCGACAAAATCAATATTATCGATGAGAAGGAGTTGGGGTGTGCGATAAGAAAATAAGAGGGGTGCTGATTTGGTTCTAGGTGTCTTCCCCCTTGGCGTCCTTCATCTTGGCATGAAGAGTTAAGTCCAAGATCACATCTCCTTCCTCTCCCTTGCTGCCCTTCAGAAGGAGCGACGTCCCGAGGCTTCATCCCTCTTTCTTGTAGGGTTTGGCATGCGCACGAAGTAGAGGGCTTGCACTTTCAGATCTTGTGAGACATCAGATTTAAGTTATCTTTGGAGATTTTGATCCCTATTCCATTGCATATCAAGTAAAGATAAATGTTACATTAAGCTTTAGAATAGAAAAATTTTCAGATGTATCCTGACAATCTGATCCCAATCGGATAATTTTTTCTTAAACTGGTATCAGAGCTAGGCTGATACATGGATGCATAATTAATTTTTTAGTATATTTGTATATACTATGTAACCAAATTTTTATATTAGATACTAAATCTGATTTAGACCTATTAACAAAATTTTTTGATCTAATTTTGACTAGATTTCAAGAATCAAATCAATGGTTGATGATGGTTTGTTATAAATTTGTTATAACAAATTTTTTTTGTTGTAGAGTTTTATTGAAATAGAAATCTGATTATAGTCTATTTTTAAATTTATTTTAAATTTTTTTATAAATATTTTAGATTAGATGTTAGACTTAATCAAGATCTAAATTGAATCTGTTTTGACAGATTTTCAAATCTGATATTGAACAAAATTCTGCACAACATAAAATTTAATTAGAATTTTATTTTCTATGCATTCATATATATATTTGAATAATTTTTTATATGATTTTAGATCTGAATTAATTATTTTATATATCATATAAAAATAGATTCAGATCTAAAATAAATCTGATGCGATGATCTAACTAGTTAGATACATAATATGAATGATATGATCATATTCATATGATTGTATGCCTAAATTTTTGTTCATTGCATATGTAGATGCAATTAAATTAAAATTAAATTCTAATCTGAGTAGCCTAGTACTTGGATTGAGATGATCACCAGACCATCCGTTCATAAGAGAAAGTAGAGATTAAGTTCCTCTTTTGTCGATTAGATGGATTCTCTTATAACGTATAGGGGTACACTGTGATCAAATCTCATGAAAAAGATCAATAAAAAAATATTAAAATTATTTTAATCATGAATATATTTAGATTAGATCTAAAGTGATTTATGATTAATTATAATTTTAGTAAAATAAATTTAGATATGAAAATTAATTTTAATATCTGAATTGTATGTTGCATATGATGTAATATGTAGAGATCTAAATTTTCTTATGATGCATATGATGTATATATAAAATTTAGATTAAATTAATATATATTTAATTATTAAATTTAGATCTAAAAATTAGATTTTAAGATCTAAAAATTACATGACATATGATATATGTTTCACTTGAAACCTCAGTAAAATAGTTTTACAAACTAAAACACATATTTTCCATACTTAATTTGAAATTAAGTTTAAAAGAGCTAGATTTAAGAATTAAAGATGTTAAGACATTTTATAAATTGATGGGCAATGATTTAGCATGAATCAAGTCATCTAACTAGGTTAGACCTAAGGTTAAAATAAATATGGACTAATTAGAAAAATTGATTAAATTTAATCAAGAGTTGAATTAGATGAGGTCAGAATTTTTCTAGATCAACCTCAATAGTTGTAGCTTGATCAAGTCCATATTTTTGACTATACCAAATGGACCATGATCATGGCTCAATGGTTTAGCCCAAGTTCTTTGGCTGATTGAATCGAAACTAATCAACCAATTGGTGTCTAAGGTAAGTTTGGCATTTTGATCAGTAATTTTTAATTGACAGTTTGCTTATCTAGCCATTTCAATGGTGTTTAAGGCAAGCTGAGGTGGACCTCCCATCGATCTCACTTACATGATCAATTCAGTAGATTATATTTTAATTAGGTTATTGATTGATTCGAGTTGACCCATACCATTAAGGTAAATCAGTTTGACTGATTTAGGTGTCACTAGATCAGCTTGTTTTAGTCCTCTTCATGACTTGGTGAAGTCAGTGAAAGAATTTATGACTTGTAGGTCAATTTTTCTCTTATTCTCAAATCATTAAATCAAATTTTCTAAATTATTAGGTCCTTAAAATGATATAGTTACGGAGATAACTAGTTCATAGCCTCTCATTAAGGTGCATGATAATGGATCCAATAATCTAAATAAGTATTGGAGGTGCTACATAGTTGGTGTTTATTAGATATTGAAATTATCATTCATCATATGATCACTTTGTTGGGTCTTTCAGATCAATGGTCAGGTTGGCTGTGCCACACTCGGATCTGGGCATTCATTTATTAAATGCACTTGGTATAGTCATTTAATGGTTGGACCTAATCAGAATTTTAGTGGAGACACCACACACCTACTAAAGAGAAGCCTGGAGCAAAACCTAATTACTAAAAATTATTTAAAAAAATAATTGATTAAAAAACTACCCATAGATGCACTAAAGTTGGTCGAGCCACACTCGGGCCCGAATGCAGTCTATGTGGGTTCTAGTATCCACCAAGGGATTAATGTAATTTTTTAAATTGAAGATAGAGGCTATCAATTCGTATAAATAGTGGAAGAATCTTTAGATTAAAGTCAATATCTCTAGGACTAAAATGATTCATATACTAATAAGTTTTTGATTTTTTTTTCAGCAATGACTAATACACTATCGCTCCAATCACTGTTAGACAGTGACAAGCTTATCGGATCCAACTTCGATAGCTGGTGTCTGAAGTTGAAGATCATCCTAGAGCACGAGATCTTGTACGTGCTTATGGATCCAGCACCTAAAGAATGTATTGTCAACGCACCTTATGCGATGAGAGATACTTATTTGAAGTGGCTCCATGATCGCATAACTATGCGCTATATCATGAGGGTAGCCATGAATGACGAACTTAGCTGTAAGTTTGATAATGTGCAATCGAAGCAAATGATTCAAATATTGAATGAGTCCTTCGATATCCCTGAGGATGCGGAGAGATATAAAACCTCTTACACTATATTCAATATCTGTATGCGAGAGAGAGCGTCAGTCATTGATTATGTATTGTACAATATTGAGCAGATTGAACACTTGAGCAAACTTGGCTTTTCGTTACATGAACAGTTGGACAAGGATGCAATCCTGAACTCGCTACCGAAATCCTACCTATCCTTCTTAAGTCATTATAGAATGACTAAGCCTATAGTGAACTTTCATAATTTGCTAGGATTGTTGTAGACATTCGAAAAGGATCATCAGAAGGAGCTGGTGCATGTAGTGTGAGGTTCATTAGTAGGTCATCGATCCTCTAATAGAGAAAAAAAAAGAAGATGCAAAAGAGTCATGCCATCGATCCAAAATCGAAGCAAAAAAAAAGTCAAAAGTCGATAAGAGCCAAGCAGAATATTTTTGGCAAGAACTAGATTATTAGAAGAGCAATTGTCCTACATATATAGCTTCCCTTAACCCAAACAAGCTAAAGAAGAGAAACAAGCAATCAGTTGGTACACAAGATACTTATATGATAACTCTTTATAATTTTTCTGTCTGTGATACTACTATCTGGATATTAGATACCAGAAGTCTAATTAATATTTATAATTCATTTTAGGGACTGTAGGTCAGTAAGAAGTTTGGAGAAGGCAAGCGGTTTCTGAATGTTGGAGATGGAAGCTGTGTTTCAGTTCTAGCTTTAGAAACTATGCAGCTTATTTCGAGTCTAATAGTGTCATATTAAATGAGTGTCATTATTGTCCTTCTTTATGATGAATATCATCTCTGTAGGCCTTTAGTCAAATTCAATTTTAAATTTTAATAAAAGATGATTTTTGTAATATCATTATGAATGATACTAAAATCATAAGAGGATAATTGAAACATGGCATATACTTACTATCACAGCCTGCTAGTATAATGTACATATCGAGCAAACATCCTAGAATACATAATGTCAACGAAACCTACCTTTGGCATTATAGGCTAGGTCATGTAAATAAGAACAGGATAGATAGGTTAACTAAAGAGGGTATCTTCAAAATTAATGATTGTGAATCGTTACCAACCTATGAATCCTGTCTTCTTTGTAAGATGATCGAGTCATCTTTTAAAGAAAAGGTGAATGAGCCAGTAATGTTCTAGGTCTAGTATATAGTGATGTATGTGGACCTATGAATATAGGCATTAGAGGAGTATATTATTACTTTATTACATTTACTGACGATCGATCGAGGTATGGATATATCTACCTTATGAAGTATAAATCTGAATCATTTAAAATATTCAAATAATTCCATAGTGAAATAAAAAATAGATTGAAAGAGTATTAAAACTCTTCGATCAGACTGAGGAGGTGAATACCTCATCAGTGATTTTCTGATATATCTAAAAGAGAATGAGATTCTCTTACAATGGATCCCTCCTGGAATACCACAGCATAATGGGGTGTTTGAAAGGAGAAATCGAACACTGTTAGATGTGGTTCGATCCATGATGAGCTTTGCGACTCTGCCAATCTCCTTTTGGGGATACGCTCTTGATACTGCCTGCTACATGTTGAATAAGATCCCTAGCAAGTCTATCAATAAAATACCATGTGAGATATAGACAGGACGTTAACCGGTGCTCTCACGCCTTAGGATTTGGGGATGTCTGATTTATGTCAAATATTTAAAGATAGATAAGCTAGGATCTAGGTCCGATAAAAGCTTGTTTGTAAGATATCCTAAGAAATGAAAGGATATTATTTCTACCTTACTGAAGAATAAAAGATGTTCGTCAGCAATAGGATAGTCTTTTAGAAAAAAAGTTCCTTGGAGAAGGAATAATGCCACTAAAATTGAACTTGATGAAGTTTATGAGGTAGAAAAACTGACACATACAGATTGGATTTAATTGGAGAATCAAATTTGGAGCCTGTAGAGGCACCATTAAGAAGATTCGATAGGGTACTGTATCAACCAGATAGATACTATGGTTCTTGATCTGGGATGGTGATCATGTCAAACTAGATGAGAATGATAAGGATCTGATCACTAACATGGATGCCATGCAAAGGCCCGACTCTGAGAAATGGCTTGACACTATGAAATTGAGATAGAATCTATGGAGATCAATGATGTATGGACACTGGTTGATCTACCTGAAGAGATTAAATCCATAGGATGTAAATAGATTTTCAAAAGAAAAGAGAAGTAGATGGAAAGGTGGAGACCTATAAAGCTATCTAGTTGCCAAGGGATATCATGAACGTTATGGTATTGACTATGACGAGACGTTCTTTCTTGTGGCAATGCTCAAGTCCATCCGGATTATGCTTGCAATAGCGGCATATTTAGATTTTTAGATTTGACAAATGGATGTCAAAACTACTTTTCTTAATTGGGAGTTAGAAGAAGAGGTGTATGTGATACAACCTGAAGGATTAATAGCCACAGATGAATCTAAAGTGTGCAAGCTAAACAGATCCATCTATGGACTGAAGCAAGCATCTAAGAGTTGGAACATGTATTTTGATAAGATGATCAAATTATGGCTTCGTTAGGAATGGAGAAGAGCCTTGCATCTACAAATGGGCTAACGATTCTATAGTCATCTTTCTTATACTATATGCAGATAACATACTGTTAATAGAAAATGATATCCAACTTTATAAAGTGTAAAGCTATAGCTATCATCGCAGTTCTCCATGAAGGATTTGGAAGAAGCATCCTACTTTTTAGGGATGAAGATCTATAGAGATAGATCTAGAAGGTTGCTTAGATTATCCCAATCTATATACATCAATACCATATTAAAACACTTCAACATGGAGAATTTCAAAAAGAGCTATCTTTTGATAGATCATGGAATTACTCTCTCTAAGAAGAATTATTCGACAACCTCTCAAGAGAGAAAGCATATGAGCAGTGTTGCTGCAAAAATCCGCCGGCGTCGGAGATGCTGGAGTCGAGGGTGCCGCGGTCGCCGTCGGGACCTGCAAAGAAGTCTAAACCGGAGGTAGGGTTGCTCCGGCAAGACCCTCCGACGCTCAAGTCAGTTCTCTACCTCAACAAGAATGGAGTGCTCGAACGGAGATTTTAGCAGAGTTTTGAGATAGAGACTAGAGCTTAGAGAATAACGTATCTAGGAGCCTATTTATAGGCAGAGGACGCAACAGACTTGATGGCGACACCTGT
>KE506791.1:95286-109593 GCA_000441515.1 Elaeis oleifera | reverse complement strand
TATATATATATANATATAATATATATATATATATATATATATATATATATATATATATATATATATATATATATATATATATATATATATATATATAATACACACACACACACACATACACATATTAAAAGATCTAACATCAAGCCTTACAGATTTAGCCAATACGCTCCGACAGCAGGGTCTAAGTATGCGATCGAACACAACGGTGCCCATCGAGGTGGTAGCAAATCTCGGCCCTCTTATCTTGGGCACTATAAATTAATAAACTGGGACATATCAGTAAATACATTATATTTATATCAACCGGTGTTTCGCAATCACTTGTTTTCTTAAATTGATATTTGAATAAATAAATATTGATTTTGTATTCTTAATCTCGGAATTTCAATGTTTGCTGGGATTCCAAAATTGATCAATATCTCAAAAAAATCTTGGTTCGCTCTTTTCTTTTTCTTTTTTATTTTTTAATTTTCCCATTTACCATAACGGCTCGGATAAACCAAGGTCTCCAAGTATCTTGATCTGAGCCACTTATCAGGATAACTGATATATCAAGATTTTAAAACCTTAAAGCCACAAACTGGTTATATCATCTAGAGGTTTCAAAAGTGAAAACCTACAAGACTATGAAACCTGTTTTGTTTTCAGAGAACAATTAAAAACAACCTGTGACAGAAGAATTTGAAATGATGCCCAAAGCAACCCTAGGAATTAAATAGAGAGGAGGGCAGGAGAGAGTGGGGAGGCGTGTTTAGCACCTCCAAACATTTCAAAAATCATGGAAGATTTAGGAAACACTTGCTGAGTCTTGAATTTGCAAACTTCCCAAGTTAAGAAAGGAACACCACCTTGTTTCCAACATACAAACCTTCCCAGTTGATGAAGAATTTAACCACTAGACTATTGTCCGAGTCTGATACAGATAAGATTTTATCCTGCAGTGATGCTTGAAACACAGAATAATGGTGAAAGGAAGATACAACATACTCCAATAATGCAGTTTCATGATATGAACTACTTTATTAAGCCATTACAGTTGCATGTTTTTCTATATGGCACAAAGAATTATCTCCAATAACAACATTTTCTTATTTTATGATTTTGGAGACATATAAATACACTTCCAGAAATGTAACAAACAAAAACTAATTTGGCATATGTAATCTTATAGCCGAACATCATAAAGCCTTAGGCTCCCAAAACTTGAATAAAACCAACAAGTGTGACTAACAGCAAGAGAATTTCCTAGTTGTCTGCTTTGATTCATCAGTTCCATTGCCAGTAATGCTTACCCGGTTGAGTGATAATTCCGCTTTGTAGGAATCTGAGTTTAAGACCTTTCTGCTGACATTATTGTAGATCTCCTTGATAACAATCTCAAAGGCTGTCTTCACATTTGTGGAATCTAGAGCTGAAGTCTCAATAAAAACAGCCCTTCTGCTTCCGCAAGGCTTTACCTTCCTCAACAGACACCTCCCTAATATTTGCCAAATCACATTTATTACCAACCAGCATCCTTGCAACAGTTGTATCTGAATGAGCTGCATTACAGTTCCATACTTAGATTTTAGATGCTTAATCACTAAAAGCACAAGAAATCAAAGCACATAAATATGTTGACATATACTTAAGAAATTGACTCTTGCATCTTATGAAGCATAGATGAACGTGAGCAGTTACATGTTAACAGGCTACCAGAAGGATAATGGACCACCATAGCATAAAAAGTCCTAACTCATATAATCCACATGCTACTCATATAAGCCACATGCTTGTTTCATGTTAACTGGGTTTCAAAAATAGATTTAATCTTGATTATAGGACCAATGTTTTTGGGATTTTAGCATGTCTAGCTTGTAAGTTCCATCACAGCAAATTTCTACGAGGACTTCGTTAATCAGCATCAGCTATGAGGACTTCATCTATCAATTGCTCGTTTACATAGCTACCAATGTAAGATGGATGGAACCATCACAGTAACCATAGTTATTTTGATTGGGTCTGGGAATTTCTTGGCCCTAGCATTTCCAAAGAGGATTGTTGCTAAATTACAGAAAAAGTGCTGGAATGCCTTTCCTTCTATACTTTAAGGATCCATACACTCATATCCTGATAATAGGCATGACTTCATAGATGATAGGTGGGAGCAAAAAACAGAGAAGTCACTGTTCCAAACTGTGTACATCTGTGTTTGCAGCAACACTTCACATTATCAAACTGTATGTCATTATCATTCTGTTTTTAAGTTCTTACCAGAATGTCAAATCAAACACTATGTTCAGCAGATTTTTTTTTTGTTCAGTAGATGTTTTGTTATTCATATGCAGCTAGTCTAACATAGACATGCATGCATATGGAGGTCTCACCATGTTTGAAGCCTGTGTAACCTTCACATGAGAGAGAGAGAGAGAGAGAGTTGCCTGCATGCTGATTAGCGCATATGGCATATACTTATTGAATCCTTTAAGTATTTATCTGGTCATGCCAAGCATGGTAGAAACTTCTATGCCAATTGGGGAAAGGAAGACTCCTCATAATGCAAACATATCAAGCAATATTTGAATGATATTAAATGAGAATAGTAGGTGATGTTTGAAAGGGATGAAGAAATTAGCAGGAAATGTGTAAAGGAACACAAAATATATGAAATATGAACTTGTGAGAGTTCTAATTAAAAGGATCTCACTAACTGAAGAAGGGAGTCTACTGAGGCTTCATAATGGTCATTGACATTACTTAAGGCTCTTGAGAAGATATAATAGCAAGGTTCTCAAATTGCATAGGGACTTGGGGAGTATTAGGCATTGACCCCTATCACCAAAATGATCACCAAAATCAAATGCATCCCTATCACCAAAATGATCTAAACAGAGAATAGAAAAAGGTACCCCTTAAAATCAATAGCAGTGGTCCTGGAAGCCAATCTCCAAATTGCGTCCCAACTATACATTTGAAATAAAAGAAAAAAGTAATATGTCAAACCTTGGAAAAGAAATTGTGATCTAGCATCTTACCAAAAAATCCTGTTTAGATGCTTAGGCCCAAATCCAAAATCATACACCATATAGAGAAGGCAGATCCTTGACATAAATCCATCCGTTCTTATAACAACTGTTAGCTAATTTGCATTTGTCTCCATTTGGTAATATCTGAATTCCTCAAACTAAAATTGGAATAGCCATTAAGAATATTAAGCTAGGCAGATGAAGGACAACCAAACATAAGTTCATCAATCATGAAGGAAGAAAAAATCTAGCAAGTGAACACATTGATACCCACCATTCTCATCACCCAATTTCAGAGCTCATTTCCTTGTTTCAAATTTTCTCCATTCCACTGATTACAATTACAATATTTTTCTTTTAGAAAAGAAAGCAATGATCTAATTTGAAAATAATTAATGCAAAAAATAACAGATCCACAAGCATATTTCATCCAAACATACCCAGCACCCAAATTCGAGATTTGCATTTATTCCTCCATTTATCTCATAATTCCTCCACTTCTCCAACGACATCCATCTATAACCACAATTAGAGATCAGTAAGCCCAGTCCAAGAAAAAAAAGAAACAAATCCAAAATCCCCATCAAACATAAACAACAATGAATAGATGCACCACAATCAGCAAATCCAACAGCAACATTCCTATCAACCAAGCTGTCACCTTGTTCTCCTTCCTCAAACTGTTTCTTTCTCTCCATTCCTCCAATCAAAAGATCTAATACTATAATCGAACATCACTACCTCATATAGAATTAGATCATTACCAACATAACCATGAAGCAAGTTGTCACCTTTCTCATGTTCCTCCACTAGGTACACCGTTCTTCATCTTCCTAACTAATCTTGGAAACACGCCCGTGACCATCAATCTAACAAAATCGCAGAACAATGCAAAAAGAGGCAAAGAAAGAAAGAAAGGAAAACACAGATCTACCATAATTACGCATCGATTCCTAATTTAACAATCAATTCCTCTAACAAAAAGTCGCAGACTTAGCAGTAGTAGGAGGAGGAACCGAAACCAGGTAGAGAGAAGAAAAGAGGGGAAGCATAGCCAAAAGAGCAGCATACTGTTGAGCTCGTGGAGCCAGCGGGAGATGGAGTCGAAGGTGGAGCGGCGGGAGATGTCGTAAACGACGAGGGCACCGAATGCGCCGCGGTAGTAGGCGGAGGTGACGGCGCGGAATCTCTCCTGGCCGGCGGTGTCCCAGATCTGGGCCTTGACCTCCTTGCCGTCGATGTCCAGGGTCTGGGTCTGGAACTCCACCCCGATGGTGGCCTTGGAGTGCAGGTCGAACTCGTCCAGCGTGTACCGCGACAGCAGGTTCGACTTCCCACCGCCGAGTCCCCAATTATCACCACCTTGAACAAATACTCCTCCTCCGCATCCGATGACATTCTCTATTCTCTCAATTCCCCACCCTCTTTCTCTCTCTCTCTCTCTCTGTGTACTGATATTCTAGTAGCAGGCTATTTGGGGTGGTGGTCTTCTTTCTTTCACTTTCTTTGATGGATCGATGGATATGGACTTCCCCGGAGAAGACTTTGGGGGCAGCGAGACACGGGTCAAGATAGTGGAAGTCAGGCCATTCTTACATCTTTGTTGGTCTATTTTTATTTTTGGGCGGGGACAGGCTTTAAGGAAAGTGGGTGTGGACACACTACGACCAACTAAAAGGCTACCCACCAACCCACCACGACTGCACAGTTTGTACAGAAGTGGTGACTTGCACGCTCATTCATT
Organism: Elaeis oleifera; assembly: GCA_000441515.1. Taxonomy (NCBI): domain Eukaryota; kingdom Viridiplantae; phylum Streptophyta; class Magnoliopsida; order Arecales; family Arecaceae; genus Elaeis; species Elaeis oleifera. The sequence goes on along the minus strand of KE506791.1, from coordinate 104,844 downwards.
CGTCGCTTTTGATATCAGCCGAGCAGAATGTGGTTGGCAAACAGGAAAGGAACCCAACTATTTGATTGGATGCACATGGACTCCAGCTGACGTTCGCTTACTCCTTGTATATTTTATCAAAATAATAATAATAATAGTAATAATAATAAACACTATTTGCTTTACTTAAGAATGTGAACATGTTATTACTTTGCCTATATGGCACTTACCCATTTGTCATAGAAAGAAGAATCGGGAAATGTGAATGGCCATCCATGGAGAGAGCACCACATGCGACATTAGAACTAGTACCGTATGACGGTTAATAAGTGGTATATATTGAAATCCCATAATCTTCTCCATGTTGGGTTATGACGAGCAGGCCATTTAATTATTTTGGAGCTTGAAAATGAGATACCCCACATCGCATGCATGATGAGGTTAGGAATATTGCACATGGCAAGGAGAATTTTGGGACTTGTGGGGCAGTGTGAATGAACATGCCCATCTCATATCCATGATCATGCCGCATGCTTGGAAAGGTTGGCAGGGAGTCAAGAGATCACCTCCTCGCCAGCCAAAGGGATCCGTCCACATGTTTGGCCAGAGTTGGGAATTTAGATGATGCTGCATTCTTTCAAGACCTTAAGATAATAGAAATAGCCTTGATGTTTCTAGATGTAACTAGCCCAGCTGTTTGTCCTCACACATGGTGATCCATCCAAGTTGATGATCAAGATTGTTCGTTAAAATGTGCATATCTCCGAATGCACAAGAACCAAAATTCAAGTAGATCGGATGGTTATTACCATAGATTCAGATGAACATGTTATTCTGTCGGTGAAAGATCAATACACAGTCATAAGCTTCTGAAGTGTTTCACACTTCTTTCTAAACGCTTTGAACAATATTAGATCACAATGAATAACGTGTCATCTATATGGGAGACTTCTAAGAACTAACTTATATATATTTAGAAACAAATACTTTAAATCCAAGCTTCTGCATTTTGTATGGAAGAATTACATGTAACAATGTGGAAAGTGTGATCTCCATCACAAGCGACCAATACAATTCCAGCAATTTTTTGGAGAATAATACAAACAATTTTTATGAAATACATGATTCATGAATATACTGTGCTTTCTCTCATCATCAGGTAAGCAAGAAGTTTATGCATTTGCAGAGCCATGGGTTCTGGGGAATGCTATTGTGTCTCTAATGTCATCAAGGCCAGTGGCAAACATAACCATTTTCTCAAACACGAGGCTGAAACCTGAGTGCTTGACAGTACCCTGTCTTCGAAGATCCAGATACCAATCATACTGTTCTTGAGGTAGGCCAAGCTCCTGGATCCTGTAACAATATTTGAGGTGGGCCCTTGTAAGTTGGAGTATCAACTAAAAGCTCATTGACCAGAAAGCATTAGCAAAAGAAGAAAGACAAACTGCATAAAGATTGCTTGTTAACTGGGATCATGAAATGAGGATCGGTTTGCCCAATTACTTATATTTTCACCATAACAGAGTCCAAAGTTAATTGTCTAGGTATAACTATTCTTAGCTCAAATCAGAGACAAAATCAAGCATAATAAGACACAAATATGACTGAATACCTCTTAGCGATCATATCAATGCGCTCCTCCATTTGGCTTCCTCTAAGCAGAACTCCGGCCTGTGGATGAAAATCCAGTTCAGTGACTTGAAACATTAGCAGTGCAGCTATCAAAAGCTTAATGCAGAACTAAAATTTACCTTCGGCACAATGATATCAAAAGAAGAAACTGTTTTCCCATCATCTCTGACATGCATATAAAATGGCTTAACTTCTTTTGGATGCTCATATATAATTACTGGCCTTTTGTAGATCTTATCAGCCAAATAACTGCCAGCATTGCAAACAAATAACAGAGGAATGTTGACATCATGGAAAAGGCACAATAAAGTAATAAGGATTAATTGCATCTGCAACCATGCAAGCGCAAACTTATAAACTGAATTGAATTTCCTTGTTCTTTAACTGAAAACATACCTCTCATGCTCCTCTGATAGACCCTGTTCTACTTTAGTTTCAAAGGTCTGATCCTTTACCTGTTCATCAATTTCTATTGTTATGGATTCTCAATTAAACAGTTGCATGGATTCTGACAAAAAGTATTCTTTAAGACACCTGCTTTAGAATCTCCAATGCTTCTGCATAAGTAATTCTAGCAAAAGAACTTGATCCCATTGATTTAAGGCGACCAATGCAGTCCTTGTCCATATGTTTTGACAAAAATTTTATGTCCTTGGAACAATTTTCCAATATTGAGTGACAAAGAAACTTCAAGTAGTCCTCCACACAGTTAATTGCATCCTGGAAGCATTGTTACATAAACTTCATATAAAAAAATTTAAATTTCTAGACATATATTAAAGGATAGTCAGAAGTGGAGGATAATATTCAAATTCTAGCAAAACATATTTTTTCCTCTTAATAGATTTGTGATATTTATCATCTAAACTGGTAATCAAAGGTAATTTGGTACCAATAATGAGCAACATATTGTGAAATATTGGTACTATGAGAATGGAAAGGCTTGATATACATTGTGTTGACCCCTTCCCCAACAGCTTAAGCTTTTGGGATGTAGTGGTTTGTTAATACTTAAAAGGTACTAAACCAATGAAAACATGATTCAAGTTTAAGGATGAAATGATGTGAGAAACATTGGTCGAGGGGACAATGGAACCCATTAAGATTTTGCACCGAAAATCCTGGCACAAACCAAGTGTAAGGACAAAAAGATAATGCTTACATTAGTGATGCATTCACTATCTTACAGAATCATCCCAATAGACAAGCATTTAGAACTCAACAATTACGCCGGTTAACTGCCTCAGAGTTTCATAATAACAATAGTTAAATAAAATCACCAAGCCAACAAATGCATTGCATCATGTGAGCAGAACTAAAAGCACATAATTCTGAGAATACAATTGTTGTTTTTGGACCACTAGATCTACAGGCAACCAAAAACATCACGAAAGAAAGGGAAAATTAGAATAATCACTATAGTTGATAAATTTTTTAAGCGAAAATGGCACAGATTCCACAGTTCCTTTAATCATCAATAATACTTTCAAAACCATGAGCTTTTTGCTTGCATGTTGTTCAGGAAAATTGCTGATAAAAGAATGATGGCAGGCATATGAATTCTACCATCGATCTAAGTAGTGACAGGTATCTAACTATGCTGCAGGACTAGCATGAGTAAATGTGAATAAGGTGAGATAGGCTCAGTAGACAATAGCTTCGCCTCTAGATGCATCATGGGAGGAGCAGATAACATATTGAAGGGAAGGTCAAAGAAATTAGAGTTGATTTTGAATGAAACTGATATAAGTTCAAATGTTGTACCAAGGAAATGTGGATTGAGGTAGAGGGGCTTCTTTCAAAGCAAGGTACTCAAAGGCTAAAGGCGCCCTTAAGGCGCGTGGGGGATCTAGCGCCTTGAGGCGAGAAGCGCTAGAAAAGCACTCGCCCGAGTGAAGTAAGGCACTAAAATTGGAGAAAAAATAAAAATATGATATCTAAATAAATAACAACTAGAGATAACTATTGTAAAATGAATTATCATATAATTAATAATTCAAGTATAAAACATATATAAAACAGTAAAATGCTCAACTAATTCAAGATAAAGTATATGATAACAAACTATAGGTAGCTCTAAATTCATGAATGAAATAGAAAATATAGCAAGCCCTAAAGTTCATCAATAGAGTCTCATAAATAAAAAAAAAATCATAAACAGCCCTAAAGTGGAATCATATAAATAAACAAAAAGATTAATAGCCCTAAAGCCTAAAGTTCCTCAATGAAATTATCAAATTCAGTTCCACTTCCATAGTTGTCATCACTTTCATTTTCTCTTCGTCCATTGGATTTATATCCTTCAACATCTTCTTCTATTACCTCCTATTAGTAATAGAGCTAAGAAGTTAAGTGAGTGACCTTTTAGATTTCTTTTTACACTTTTCAGCCATTAAAAAAATAATAATAATAGAATTCACTGAGGCGCCAAAGACGTGCGCCTAAGTGAAGGGGCATCTCCTGAAGCATTAAGAAGTGATGACCCTTTCTGACGACTCGCCTGAGCGCTTGAGGTGCGCCTTTTGGCACCTTTGACATCATTGTTCAAAGTAAATATTTGCAAGATAAATTTTAGAAGTGTTTCAATAATTTATTTAACATTTCATTGTGTTTGAAGAGGTACAAACCAAAGCAAAGATTTGGAAGCTACCTAGACCATTTTGTTGATGTGATATGGTGAATGACCTTCCCTTCAACACATTTTGTAATAGCATAAACAAAGCACATGAACTGAATCAACAATCAGGTTCGAAAAATGGTTTAAGCAGATCAGGTCAATGCATTATATTGGTAACTACATTCCTTTCAATAAAACAGAACATCAGCCTAATGTGCTCAGGTTAATAACACACTGGCATGTTACTCTCTTCACTGAAGCAGCAAAATCAAATGCACTTGGTTATGGTGTAATTGTTTACCTGGCTAAATCTGGTCAGATAGCTTCTTGTTTGAATTTTTTTGCGAAGCCTAAACCCTGACCATGGTAAACATCGGGTTAAGTTTAAGCTAGTGGCTGTAAGTGCTGACAGTCCGGTTAACATTGAGGATTTAGGTTCAAGCAGATCAGATCAGATTTTCAGTGAGATGTCTGTGCTAAGAAATTATGCAATTATTTTACCAATTAATTTATATTTCCAGCACCTGTAATATTTTTTTTTCTTATTTTTAACTTTCTTCTCATGAAGTTGACACCCTGAAGGAAACTTATTCCAGAGCAAGAACTGTGATCTTTACTCTGAGTTGCTATAAATAGATGAACTGTCCAGTTGTGAACCTAAGCTATTGATCCTTCAGCCTTTCTTTCTTTCTTTCTTACTTTTGTTCTTCCCCCCCTTTTTTTTTCATTTATCCAATGTCTGCATGTATGTTGTAAAGAACTTTTATCCTGATATCCAAGTCAACTCAAAAAGTATTTGGAAATAACAAAGGGATGACTAAGATGCAAAGTAGTATGCATAACACAACATGCACCTACCTCTAGTTCTGCAAAAGCCAGTTCAACCTCAACCATCCACATTTCTGCCAAGTGCCTTGGAGACTGAGAATCATCTGCTTGAAACACTGGTCCGAATGTGTAAACACTACTGAGTGCGCATGCATAACTTTCAAGGTGAAGTCTTGTTGACAATGAGAGAAATGCTGGACGAGAAAGAATCATTCGTGAAATTAACTCCTTCAACTCTTAATGAGTTTGATTTTTGTCTCTTTTCCAGCTGTAGAGCTAGCTCATTAGCCTTCTGAAGATCTCGCTGTGCATCAAGTAGAGCTTCTCTATTGCTGTCACTTCTTTTCAGCTCTTCAATTCTACTGCTTTTCTCCCTTATTGCAGCCTTGACTACTTCAAGGTTGATGCCTTCATGATCATCTGTTGTCATTAACTTTCCCTATCATCTGATTTGCTGAAAAGAGTAGTAACATGAAACATCTTGCCACAGACTCTTGAATCTGTAGTTGTGATAATGGGCATGTGAACATATAAGAATCCATTGTTCTGGAAGAACCTATGAGTACCGTAAGATAGGATATTACGGATGCGAGTGACAGATGCTACCTGCATTATTAAAACCACCAATCAGAGAGCCAAAGATTATATACATATGCAGTTCCTTGGCCCCCTCCTCCCCTCCTACTTTAAATGCACAGATTGCTAGTCTAGATGTGACAAAGAAAGAACATTGATTTGTTATGTTCAATAATGAAATCAATTACCTTCAGCATGAATGATATAACAGCTTAAACAATCAGAAAAATACCCATGTTCATATCTTCCTCAAAAAAATTATTTGAACATGTCCTGGTCTAAATGCATAAATAGATGTGATGATACAATATAAAAGCAGAAAGTTTTGGAGGCCTTATTATTTCTTGGAAATCCTCAAAGAAATCTCCTCTATATCACATTTTATATTCAGACTTGAACAGTATTCTATATTCCAGGATATTTTGTGTTTGTTCCCTAATTGTGTTAATTTATGGGGCAGGTTCTATCTATTTGGTAAATGTAAACTAGATCTCTGAAGTTAGCATGATTAAGCTGTCAAAATATAAAAGAGTGCTCATACTAGACATTACACTTAGAGTGGCCCCTCGAAGAAACATATGAATTATGTTTTGTATCAATGCCGATAGCACCGATCATGGGTAGATATATGTACCCCTTGGCTTTGTCTATGGACCTAATTTCAGAGAGGCAATTCATTCAAGAACATTAGATTGCTTCCTTTGGAGACATAGTTGATGCACTAGAAGCACATATACAGATACACTTCAACCATGGTGGCCTGTGGATCATGTGCATTCAAGTTAGACTGACTAACTACTTAAAATGGAAAAATAAATTAAAATCTTTCTTGCTTTTTTTTAAATTAAAAAAAGGAGCAAAGAGAATGGATGGATGGATGTTATCAAACAAGGCCATCTCAAAGAGACTAAGAATAAGAGATCATCTCACAAAGTGATGGCATGTTGGTATAGCTAGTGCGGTAATTTCAGAAAACCAAGTATTAATTGACAAGTGAAAAGGGTGACTTCATTCGGCATATGAATTTCCACCTTGATTATAAAACTTTAGGAGCAAGTACTCCAATGAGTGCAAGAATTAATTACCTCATTAGGGATAACATAAGTACTTTCATGAAACTCAATCCATCACATACAAAGATTGAAAAGCATACATATGCAGACAACATTGTCTTTAAGTGCTATAATTGGAAGCTATTCTTACTAACAACCCTCTTTTTATAATGGGAATATAGCAACCACTAGTCAAAATTAAAGATGATCAAACTTTGCCATGAGAAAGGCAAACTAGCTATATAATATGGAAGATGATAGCAACTGCGGCATGAGTAAATTTGGGTTGGTCTACTAAGTAAGAGCTGTTAAAATGCACAAGATCACACATCAAGTGCACTAAAACACCAGAATGCGCCAAAGCAAACAATGAGATGGCAGGTTTGGTGATAATAATAACACTGAGGATTCCAATATTCCATTCACAGGCAAGCTGACATGTCACCAAAATAAATTACTAGGTGAAACACTTAAAATCTAATGCAGGGAGATGCAACTTAACTATCATGATGGACAGACCATATGAATTAAGAAACTGAACCAAGATGTGCATGTACAGAAGCCAGATGCAAACCCCTTATGCAATTTTCAAGTGAAGGCCCATTCAAAGAAAAGAAAGAGAATGCAGCAAGACATCCACATGCCATCTGATCTTGTAAAGTAGAATGAAACTTAAAAACTTACTTCTTGGCTTCCTGATCTGACTAGTTATATAATTTGGTAAAGATATTTTTGACAAAATGATAGCGTTAGAGCCCCAATGTCACTCATGGTTATAGAACCCAAAAGTGAAAAACTATCAAATGCATGTTTTGAAGCTTGAAATTCAACTTACAATACTTGTACGAGGACGAAGGTGGGGATAAGCTCTGAGAAACTCTAAAGAAGACTTTCTCTCTGCTAGTGGATATTTCTTTAGATCAACAATCCCAACATGTAGAATCTTCTCTACTTTAAGTTGTACAACGTGCTTGCGTGGCAATGGTATCTTCTCTAACACACCTTCGACCAAGACAGAAGTTCCAATAGACATCACTTGGCCAGGAAGAGACATGGAGGAGTCCACTGCTATCTGAAAAATGTTGCAGCCCAGGTCAATGAAAGCCCCAATAGAGTGAGTTTTGTGTGAAACGTTTTTCTTTTCTTTTTTTTTTGGTTGAACCAGTATCAACAATCGAAAGCAATCAAGCAAATGCTCAGCATCTATATACTAATATCATGAACCTCGATGGCTTTCCATCATTTAAATAAAAAAAATCTATACTAATATTCAGCTAGTATGGTCTATCAGAAATGCAAAGAATTTGAAGACTTTCTTTGTCCATCTTTGAGATGCTACAAGCAATATAGTCTATACAGATATTTCACTAAGGATTTTTATATAATTACTTACCCATTTAAAGATACCCAATCAATCTGTAATAAAAATTGGATATTACGAATCATGACAAGGTTGATGTCGGAAAAAAAAATCTTTTTTTTTTTAATTCTGTTGTATACACATGATATTTATAAACTGACTAATCGTTTTACCAAAATCCAAACCTGAAGGTCAGCAATGCAAGACCCATCATTAATCCGCAAGTAAGCAACAACCGGCTCGCTTTTGGCTGGCTCTACAGCAGGCCTCTGATCAGCAGCTCCATCTTTACCATCAAAATCCTCTTAATTAATCTGAGGATTGGCACTCGAGTCACCAGGGATTCGCAGCATGTCCCGTCCTGCGCCGCTGTTGGCGCCTCAATGATTGGCACTCGAGACACCGAAACACCCTTCCCGCCTTCTCTTTTCGCGATCTAACCCATCCCCCACCACAACTCTCTCTCCAACCAATCTCAGCCCCTTGTCTTCCCGACACACGATCGACCTCAAGACCACTCTCTTTGAGTACTTGAACCATTCGACCGATTGCTGCTGTTGCCGCGCAGCGACACCTGCGCCCTCTTCGGAAGCCATTTTGTTCTTTGCGGCGAAAAAGAATGAAATGTGAGAGGAAGTGGAGACGCAGAGTATATAAGTAGGAGAAAAGGAAGAGATTGGGCGGGTGGGTTTCGTGCGAGGATATTCGGAGGTGAAGTAGAGAAGATGTGGAGACATGGTGGGAGGAGGAGGAGGAGGAGAAGAAGAAGAAGAATGGTTCGCTTTGGGAAGCTTTGGCGGGGAAGAGAAGGGATTCTATTTTGCTGCGATCGTCGCGAACGGGAAGGATAGAAGAAGCGTGGAGGGAAAGGAAGAAGAGGGTTCGAGCTTTGGGTTCGGGTTCGGGATTTCTTCTCTGCTCGAGGTTTCGTGCCGTGGGGATGAAATTTTAATGTAATCCCTAACTTGCATACTTCTTTACTGGAATATCCCTGCCATTGCAATACATTTAGTCTAGTTGGAGATAACCTGATATGAAAAAAAAAAAAAAAAAAAGGAATTCCACGCCAGATTGGTACGAAAATAAAGAAAAAATGTTAAAAATTGATGGAATGATGTTTTTTTTAAAAAAATAAATAATATCATAAAAATTAGTATTTAATAAATTTTAAATGATGATAATATATATTCGATAAAATTATCTTCAATAAAACTGTATATGTAATTATTGAATTTATTTTGAAGCTCTTCTAAATTCATTCAATAAAAAATTTTTATAAAAAATTAAGATGAAGATGTCATTATACAAAAAACTATATGATTATAACCATTATATAAAAATTAATAGGAGATCACAATACTATTTCAGTATTTAAAAAATTATTTTATATTGAAAAATATATTTATAAGTTTTGTCATATTTTTATATAGATTTACTTCCAATCAAATGTAGTAATTTTTTTCTAGTCATATTTTTTNTAGTAATTTTTTATTAATCAAACATAATAAAAA
>KE506791.1:65016-77866 GCA_000441515.1 Elaeis oleifera | reverse complement strand
CCCCGCCTAATTGCTCGCCCGCCATGCTTGCAACTTGCCGCTGGGATTATTTCAGACTTCAAAATCAAGAAACACGATGATATCGTATTTTTTTATTTTAATAAATGAATGAAATGATGCTGTTTTGTTTGAAGTTCTTTCGGAATCTTCTTAACCAAAAAAATATTATTTTTGATAAGTATAAAATAAATTTTCATTCAATTCAAACACATCAATTTCGATGCAACTTCTCCAAATCTCTCTGTATGCTGTGCCCCCTCGATTCTTTTTTTATTTCCACTGCTACTGCCATGCCCATCACGTTAGTTACTAGAAGCCATTGGGCATCATTGCATCGACCAATCAGAAAAAATATCAGTGATTCAACTGGAAAAACCCCTAAATTAAGAGTTTAAAAGAACGCCGTGTGTAATTTTGTTTAAGTTGTAATAATAAAAACTTAAGTTATATTCTATATGTATTATTTTGGCCTCCCACCTCAATTTTCTGGCTCCGCCATTGAATAGTGATATAAGTAGAGATGGCAAGATTAACATGCTCGTTTTGTACCATTATGATCTTATATGATCGTTGTGTTGCGCTAGGATCCGATATCACATGGTGCAATAGGAAGAAAGAAAAAATAAATAAAAATACAATATAAATACGTAGATCGGCCTCAAGCCTACCTCTACGGGACGTACAAGCTTCACTATGAGAGAATAAACAAAATCAATACAAGAAGAACTCACCACTCAACCTTTGTACAAGAGTCTCTCAAGAGAAAATTTCAAAATCCTTATAAAAGCTCTCTAAAATCTCTGTTGAAGCCTTTCTATACCTCCAGGATGTCACCAGCTTTCAACGCAACTGACGGCTCGTCAATCGAAATTTTATAGACTTCAAAAATTTAAATACTGTTACACTAGGAACAAGTCCCAATCAAGCCTAGAATCATCCATTGCCGTCCAATCGTGACCGGCTCACACCAGAGCCGTCCGATCACGTACATCAGGGCCACAGATCACCGGATCAAATATGGAATCAACCTCAGCCATTCGATCATGACTGGCTACGATCTGGGCCATCGGATCGTGTAAAAATAGCCTAAACCGTGTGTGGACTGCGTGTTCGGTCTACGTCGGTCCCATGGACCGCCCAGCACCCCACGGTCCACGATGGACCGCGCAGGGGCGCTGGGTCGCCTGCATGCGTTGGGCTAGCCTATGCGCGCACCTGCGCTGGGCCTGCCTGCATGCTGGGCCGTGCGCACTTGTGCATGCGCATCTTTGTCGGGCCCGGCCGCGCCACCACCGACCTCCGGGCCGATCGCTGCCGCCTTGTGCACCGTACCGACTTTCTTTTGCGCGTATCTTCACCGTTTGAACTCTGTTTGGGCTGTTCTTAAGCTTGTTGGACTCTGTTCATCATCCTGAACCTCGCTGTGAGCTTAATGTGGATCGAATCTCGAGACATATTTCAACAATCTCCATCTCGACTCGATATTCAGTCTCCATCTATCTTTGAAAGCCTGTGATTCGTCTCAACCCCACGTCCTAGGGCATGCCTGCTGTCTCATGGATGGGCAAACATGGAAGTCGAGTCAGGCGGCTTGATCCCACCTCTATCATGGGTTGTATCCACTCTGACCAAAGATCTACTCGAAGAAGTCTCCTGCGGCAATAGAAATCTCACCCTGCAACGTCATCTCTCATCCTCCTAAGTCTCTCGTCTAATGCCCGATCCACCTCCACCTAGAGCTCCACCTTGCTCTGGACTCCTCCTGGCTCCTGAAGCTCTACCTTGCATTGGGCTCCTTGTCAGATAGTAATATCCTCTCATCCTTTCTTCTCCTCTAGAACAATCCTATCGCCGTGCAACACCTTAAGGATTCCTCCACCAGCTACCATCCTATAACCTCTCGAAGCCAGTCTGCTCAGTGAGATAAGATTTCGTCTGAAATCGGGTATGTATCAGACCTCCCCTAATCTCCTTACTGCACCATTATATATCCTCCAGCTGACCGTCTCGATGCCTCTGATCACACAGCTCAATCCATCCGATAAATAAACAGTGCGCTCACTGCTTTCCAGGGAGTCAAACTACCTTTCTCTGCAACATACATGATAGGTGCATGCAAAATCTAAAATCCACTGTTGGAAAGAAGTAGATACATTGTTAGATATCTTCAGAGCATCACCCTCTGAGTCACTACTAGCTGTCGCTGCAGTAGCCCTCATCCGATCCCTAAGTTGAGAGCAATCTCTGGCTAGATATCCCAATTCATCACACCGATAACATCTGCTCTTGCTTAGGTCTCTCATCCTGGACTTGGACTGCCCTCGCCACGATCTCCTGTCGCCCTGTCTGCAGCCTTCTGCTCCTCTAAAACCACCAAAGCTGAGCTGCCGTTTGAGCTCGATGCTACGTTCTTCCTCCTGAGAACCTTGTTCTAGAGAATCGTCGTGGTGACCTTGTCCATCTTGATGGTGCTCTTCTCCAATAGAAGAGCAGTCACCAAGGACTCATACGAAGGGAGGAGCAATGCTAGCAAGACCAGCACCCTGTTCTTCTCCTCAACTTTCTCGCCAACGCTGAGGAGGTCTGTGAGGATCTTTTGGAAGTGGCTGAGATGCTCCTGCACACTCTATCCCTCAGTCATCCGCAGACGGTAGAACTACCTCCAGAGGAAGAGGGTGTTGGTGAGAGACTTCACCATATACAACTTCTCGAGCTTCGACCACAGTATCGTCGGAAAAGTCTCGCCAAGCACATGGATCACCACCTCATTTGCTCGGTACAAGTAGATCGTACTCACAGTCTGCATTTGGAGCCGTCTCCAATCCTACACCTCCATGGTATGTGGCTTCTTGTCGCACAAGAGAGCATCGATCAATCTTTACTGGATGAACACGTCTTTCACAAGAAAAATTGCTCTTTCCATCAAACTTGTTGATCTCCATCTTGATTGTGCTTGTCTTCTCCATCTTCTATTTTGATCACCATCACCGCAACCTACGTTCTGGCACTACCTTGCTCTGATACCAATTGTTACACCAGGATCCGGTACCATACGGTGCAGCAGAAAGAAAGAAGAAACAAATAAGAAACACAATACAAATACGTGGATCGACCTTAAGCCTACCTCCACGGGATGTGCAAGCTTCACTATGAGAGAATAAAATAAAATCAATGTAAAAAGAACTTACCACTCAACCTTTGTACAAGAGTCTCTCAAGAAAAAACCCCAAAATCCTCACAAAAGCTCTCTAAAACCTCTATTGAAGCTTTTCTGCACCTCCAAGACGTCACCAGCTTCTCAACGCTGTTACACTAGGAAATAGAGTCCCAATTAAGCCTAGAATCATCCGTGGCTGTCCGATCATGATCGGTTCGCACCAGAGCCGTCCGATCACGCACATCGGGGTCACAAATCACCTGATCAAATTCGAAATCAACCTCAATCATCCGATCACGACCGACTGTGATCTGGACCGTCGGATCATGTAAGAACAATCTGAACCATGCGTGGACCGCATGTTCGGTCCATGCTAGTCCCATGGACCGCCTAGCGCCCCGTGGTCCACTGTGGACCGTGCAGGGGCGCTGGGTCGCTCGTGCGAGCTGGGCCGGCCAGCACGTGCTCGTGCTGGGCCCACTTGCACGTTGGGCCGCTCGTGCCTGCATGCGCGCGCATCTTCGCCGGGCCCGACGGCACCACCGTCGGCCTTCGCCACCGGCCGCCGCCACCTTGTGCATCGTGCCGCCCTTCTTTCGTGCGTATCTTCGTCATTTGGACTTCATTTGGACTGTCCTTGGGCTCGTTGGACTCTGTTCATCATCCTGGACTTTGCTATAAGCTCAATGTGGACCGAATCTCGAGATATATTTCTTAATATGTTGTTTCAAATTATCTTATTTTTAAATACATTGTCCGATGCAACGATATTAAATCTATCCTTAAGGACGGGCATCCAAATTATCAAGAAAACAATAATATTAAGTTAAAATTGGAAGACAAAAATGCCACCTTTCCAGCAAGAAATTAATATAACAATATACTACTAATATATTATATTGATATTATATATATTCTATTCTATTGATATTACATATATAATATTCATGACATATTATATTACAATAAATTATTGATCATATTATTATCATATCATTACTCAATTATATTTTATAATTATAATAGAAATATATTATTGCACTTTATATTTATATTATGAAATTATTTGCTATACTAATTTTATTTATCTTATTTTCATAATCAAAATAAATACTCATATTAACATAATAATCATAATAAGATCGTATAAATGAAATATTAATTTTATAATAATTAATATATTTTATAAATTAATAATTATACCGTTAAATTATAATTATTCTATCACATTTTGAATCAAGTGCATAACAAATGCCACATGTCTGCATATTCATTCACTTAAAATTTGGATCATTTCTCAATTTGTGCATGATATCTTTGCACGGGGCCCGATACCATTCCAATTTATTGGATGCCTCCGAAGACAACATGCTAAAATTATTTATGCTAAAAATTTGCATGTATGTTTGCAAGACGAACCAAACAGACACGCGGCATTTGTTACTTGATTCCGGGAGTGACATAGTCAATCCAAATAACTCTACGTATAAATTGCATGGACTTGCCAGTTGCCACTAGCTATCCATGTAATTTTTTAATTATTTATTTGATAATTTTGATTAATAATTATAAAATATAAAGAATATTTTAAGAATAATTTTGATATTATATAGCCAGTAATTTTAGATTTTCTTGATAGCCAAAAAGATTATTCATGAATAATTGTAATCTTTAATCATCAAAATATAGTATGCCAAACACAATGACCTTAAATCACGGAATATCATATTACAATAGGATGAAGATCACTGAGATCATTAGTGATCCCATTTGGATCACCAGATGCTCCCTCAGGTGTCATTATGTCGTCACCTCCAAGCTGGAGTCGGTAAGATGGGTCGAGGATTCCAAACAATCTACCAAACAAACTTCCAAGTTTCCTTCTCAAATCAGCTTGGGATGCTCTTACAATCTCGGTTATTTGGAGTTTGTGGAAGGAAGACATAGAAGGATCTTTAAATATGAAGCAAACGCAGTGTATGGTTCTCGAGAAATCCCTGCACTATCTGGAGAGCTGGTTCGTACTAGCTGGAGAAGATAAGAAATAGAGATAAAAAATGTTCTACAAAACATCGGAGGCTGAAGTGAAGTGGGTAGAACCGAGTCCTCCCGGTAAGAGAGAATATAACATCGACAACCAATAGCATAGAGCAGGAGCATGGGTGCTGGGTGGATTTTTGTTCTTAGTTGATTTAGATCTATAACTCCTCAAGAGAGATAATAGTATATTAGAAAGTTTAGTGCATCGAATCGTACACTCGGAGACCATGGTAAGATTGCCAGCGAGAAGTTTGTATCAAAAGTTGTTTGTCATCGATACTGGTTAGAATCTTTTTCTAACTTCCGTCGAGTCTTCTGGATTTTCTCTTCAGAACTAGAGTTTTCCTTTGATGTTTTCTTATCTAAACAAAAGGGTGGTCCCATCCTCCCACTGTCACATAAAAAAAAAGATGGGTCAGGGATTCCATGGATATCCCATTTTCCTCTGCTCATTTTCTATACCTCCTTTTTTGTCTAAAGAAAGAGAAGAAACACCTCGCATTAAACATGGAATATACTAGTCAAATCTATTGCGTAAAGCCTTATTAAATGGGATCTTAACCATTTTTCAATTACTTGTTCTGCTCCCCTGAGTAAATAACATATATTACAATGCTAGATGTAGTTATTACAACACTAACAATGGAGCTGAACCTGATGGTTAGCTCCATTTCGCCGGAGTCCTCTTTCAAGATCTAGCAATGATATGCGCTCTAGAGCAGGCACCTACACTCTAAAAATTCTTAATTCGATCGGGCCAGGCTGAAGTTCCGGGATATAGCGCGTGTTTCGTTCAATTCCTTGCAAATTTCTTCCTACTTTATTTTATTGTTTTAGCAAAACCAGTCATTTTTTTTCAGATACAATCAATGAACGCCTGCATTTAGTTCAAAATGTTGGAATGTTGGCAGTGTATGTGCGCATATCCCATATGGTTGTATACATGAAAATGTCAGTAATGTAGGAGTATAATGGAGCAGAATTAATGTTAATAATAAATATTGTATGTCAAGAGATAGGAGCTATTCTTGCATTCTTTTTTTTTTTTGATGAAAACAAGGAGGAAGTAAGTTCCTTCCCCTTGCATGTATTGTATTATGTATAATAAGAAGTAGTAATACATAGAATAAGATCATATGAAAATATAGTTATACGAGAATACAAAAATACTAAAGAATTAGTACAGACTCACCGGCAATAAACAGTTGCAGAAAAGGTTTTTGAGTTTGTCTCAAGAGCTGTTCCCTTTGAACTTGCATCCCCACATTCATCAGGTGCAGTGCTTGGAATTGTGTTCTCCCCATTTTCCTAGTATGTTGTTTTCCTTCTCTAAAAATGCTAACATTCTTAGCGTCCACCAAACATTACCCTTGTTTGAACGCTGCGAGCAATACTCGATAAATAGACATTAATTCAGCCAGTTTTGTTCAGCTTTTGCTTCAAAACTTCAAATGCATTGGTTGCATTCCACCATAGGCAACTCCCACCAACATGAGATAAGTACTTTTCCAAGGACCTGCAACATTCAGCTATTACATGCTCCCTGTTTTCAGGTTTGCAGATTTTGTTTGACTTGTTGGTTTTGGGTGAGTTAGGAACTGGAATGCATAGAACCCAAGCAAAGTCACTGGGCTCTCAGTCCGGAAAAGAACACATCCAAAACTCACTATTAGGATTAAACTACTGTAATGTGTTGATGGTTTTCCAGCAGGAATGATTTGCTGGCTCTGTAAACTACCGAGCTATGAGTGTATTGGATCTTGTTCCCTGCCATTTTCTGACAAAAAGTTGAACAGGCCTGTAATTTGCTGAGCTTCAAAATGCGGGAGGTATGCATGAAAATTGAAGCATCTCTTTTTTTTTTTCTTTCCACAAACACCACAACCCTGTAGCTAGGAGTGCACGAGTCGTTTGGCCGGTGAATCCTCTACTTCCCTGTTACTCCATAGAATCTCCTAGGTTTGTGGCAAGTCACTGAAATGGAAGTTGTTCTGAAGCAGCGTCCAGACTTTTTTGGAAAACTCGCATTGAAGAAGTAGGTGGTCTATAGTTTCTGGACTTGAGTCACATAAGGAGCAGTTAGTATTTCCTTGCCATCCTCTCTTGGTTAAATCCGTTTTGTGAAAATTTTGTCTAGAACACTAAGGTAGAGGAAATACTTAACCTTTTGCAGGATTTTTAATTTCCATATTTTTTTGCTAAAGATTGGTCTCACTCGTCCATCTAGGAGAAATTTGTAACGGTATTTTGTGGAGAATGTTTTTGATGGAATCCACTTCCATTCTATTCTATTTGGTTCATTAGAGATGTTGACCCCTTGCAATTTATTCTTCAGGACTTGCTGATTCAGGTGATTGTGCTGTGGAGGTGTGACTGCCCAATTACCGTTGGTGGTGAGAGTGTAGATAGCTTCTGCTACTGTTATCTCTTTAAATGACGCTAAAGTGAACAATACAGAAAACTTTTCTTTATCGGCTTATTCAGCAGCCAAGTGTCGTTCCAAAATAGAACCTGCTTTCCATTTTCCACTTAAACTTTACCGGCACTCGAAATGGATCTTTAACTTTCTGAGCATTTTTCCAAAATTCTGATAACCTTCGAGTATTTACTGGCCTCAATGTGATTGTTTGGTTATTATAGTAACCTGATTTGATTAGTTTGCTCCACGATTTTGTGCAGCCGGAGAACAGTTTCCACCACCACTTACAAAATAGTATCAAATTGAGGATTTTGAGATTGGTGATGCCCATTCCCCCTACTTCCTTTGGTCGACATACTGAGATCCAGTTCAGAAGACATTGACCGGCATTGATCTTGTCTTTTCCACTCCATAAGAATGCTCTATGCATTTTGTCAATTTTGTTCATGATTCCCATTGGCAAAATATAGTTTGACATCCAGAACACCACCATTGGTGAAATGACAGCATTCAGCAATAATGCTCTTCCTTCTAATGAGAGTAATTTGGCTTCCCATCTTGCTAGTTTCTTTCCAATCTTCTCAACTAATGGTGTCCAGTCTCTAGTTTTTAGATTTCCACTGCAAAGAGGCATTCCTAAGTACAAAAGTGGGTAGTCTGCAATTTTGCATCCTAGAATAGCCGCTAATTGGTCTCTGTATGCTTGAGTGATACCTAATCCCATGACGGTGGTTTTCTCAAAGTTGATTTTCAGTCCCAATAATAACTCAAATGAATAAGGATAAATTTCAGTGAAGTGATGTACTTTATTTGCGCACTGCAAAAGATGAGTGTGTCATCTGCAAATTAGAGATTTTGATATAGATTAGTGCTGTTACCTGATCCGATGCTCTCTATTAGATGATTATGTGAAGCTACTCTGAATATACGATCTAGGACATGGACCACCACAATGAAGAGTTGGAGAGATAGTGGATCTCCTTGCCTCAATCCACGCCTATGTGTGAATGGCTTTCCAATCGAACCGTTTAGTAGAATTGGTGATTTTGTAGTTGAGACTATTTCTGTAATCTATTTGCACCATCTACTACCAAATCCTCTTGCATACAAGAGGTCCATGAGGAAGGTTCATTCCACATTGTCAAATGATTTCTCAAAATCTAGTTTGTAACAATCCCTTTTGCTTTGATTTGGCTGCTTGTGATATAATCTGCTTTGTAGCGGCAAAGTTGTGAGCAAGCATTCTTTCTTTGACAAATGCTGATTGAGTGGGTGAGATCATCTTCTCTAGCTTCATGGTGAGTCTGGATGATAAAATTTTGAAAATGATCTTCAGTATCCCATTCATTAGACTGATGGGCGGTAGTCCTTGACTGTGCAGTTGGTCTCTTTTTTGGGAATGAGAGTTATGCAAGGAAAATTAATTCTATCCACTGATGTTTGATGACGATAGAAACTATGAAATACCTTCATCAGGTCCAGTTTTATGATATTCTAGCAGCGTTTGTAAAAGGCAAATGAAAATCCATCCGGTCCGGGGGTTTTTTCAGATGCAAGATTGAAGACTGCTGCCTTGATTTCTGCCTCAGTGAAGGGAGCATCCAATTCTTCGAGATCCAAGGGTCCTTCGGGGTATAACACCCTCCAATCTGCTGCGATGTGAGGAGTTTCAGATTTCCCAAGTATTCCTTTGAAATGCTCTCGAAAGCAATCATGAATCGAGTGATGATTAGTTATGCGTTTGTTCTGATGTTGGAGTTCTAAGATCATGTTCTTTCTCCTTCTATTACTTGCCCAAGTATGGAAGAATTTTGTGTTTCGGTCCCCGTCATTGAGCCATTGCACTCTTGTTCTCTGTCTCCACAGTGTTTCCTCTTGCTGGAGTAGCTTGTCAAGCTCGTCTTTGCACCGAATTTGATCTTCTATCTCGGCTAGGTAGAGGTTCCTTGATTTCTCTTGGGAATCAAGGTGATCTATAATTTTCAATAGTGCACCCTTTCTCTGAATGATATTTCCTACCTCATTACAGTTCCATGACTTAGATTTGATCGTAATTTTTGAAGTTTTTGAACTATTACTTCAATGGCATCTTCCGATGTCGGCCCTCTTTTCCACCATGTTCTGATGTTGTCCTCGCAATCTGGGATTGTCAACCAAAGTTTTCAAATCGGAAAGGCTTATTTGTAAGAGACTTACCTGTAGCTTGGCCGTTGGGTTGCAATAATAAAGGGATATGATCTAATGTGTGCCTGACCAGAGCTTTGAGATTCATCAGGAGTAATCGATGAAGCCAGTCAATGCTAACAAAACAACGATCTAGAGTTGCCAAGGTAGGTTCTTCCCTGAAATTTGACCAGATATACCTCTTGCTTGAGAGGCCAATTTCTATCAGTGCTTGAGAGTTGGCAAAATTGTTTAGACTACTTGATGGTTTGCAGGAACTACCAACGCCTTTGCACTCCCTTGTGAATCGTGTGGTGTTGAAGTCTCCAATTAGTACCCAGGGGAGCTTGTTGTTTACTTGTTGCAGATTTACTTCAGCAAAGAACAGACGACGTTCTTTCTGGCTATGAGGGCCATATATGTTGGAGAGCATCCATGAGAATCCCGTTGTTTTGCAGGTTAATTTGATGGTAAGTGAGAATGCACCTCTGTCCTTCAAATTTCATGTTATCCCAACTTGAGAGCAAACCCCCCGTTGAGCCGTTTGCATCTTTTGATACCCAGCTCTCAAAGCCTGCTCCACAAATTGATTTCTGCAAGATTGAGTCCATCCGCCCTGTTTGGTTTCTTGGAGACATATATTGAGCATTTTGATCTTTTGATTGTGTCCTTAATGGCACATTTCTTTTTTTATCTTGCCTGATTCCCTTGTATTCTAGCTTAGAATCATTGATTAGTTGATGAACGGTGTTAAGAATACCTAGTATGGTGGCCGAAAGGAAGTGCATTTATACTTTGCAACCTTAGCAATATTACATCTTAACTTGTTTCTGGGGCTCCATAGTACGTACTTGCAAAAAACCCACTCTGATCCTAAAGTGAGATAAAGATCTGGAAACATGGACATACTACATGAGTGAAAGAGACATTGCTGTCTGCCAAAACTTTTCTGCCCTCTTTTGTGATTTCTGGCCTTTGTATTCTTCATATCAGATGGTGCTTGAAACTCGCTGCATTGATTTTCCACACCGGTGGAGTTCTAGTATTTTTAGCTTCTCTATCGGATTTGTCAATTCTCCTGACACAACAGTCCGCATTTCTTCCCCAGTTCGTTGATTTGGGATGCCATTAGAGAGTTGATATACACTATGTCTGTTATAGTAAGTGAGTTTTCCACTAATCCTAGTGACTTAATCTTTTTCATCCGCAACCTGGTGCTGCATTTGTATGGTGATGCAGATATCCTTTGTTGATGGTTAAGGCTGGATTTTGGAATTAGATTTGGTTTTTACCTCTGAATCCTGTTGTTGGGGCTCCTTGCATGCTTTCAAAATCGTCTCAAAATCTTGCTAACTAGTATTAGCTGTTCTGTTGCTGACTGGTTCCCACTTTTGGGCCCTATTTTGGGAGTTGCTGACTTTGTAGTTTGTAGGCAAGTCGATGCTGTTGCCTACGGTTGGCAGATTATGGCCTTGAGATTTGCCAACAGTATGGTAGCCCAGCTGGATAACATTCGAATTTGAAATTGATAGCTCTGAGAATCCACAATTCTGGGGACTAGTTGTTCTAGGAATAATGATTAGGATAGTAGTAGGCTTTGACCACGGGTCCAGCCACATGGAGCAGTATTGTCGTGCTCTCTGTTCCCAACGGTCCATTGAAGCTTTGGATCCTGAACCAACTACCAGACGGGAATGTTGTATCTTCTGAAGGGGTTACAGATCCATTTCTGGGCTGCGATCCACGCGAGCCCTGAGAGCTTGTCTCCTAGTAGAGGACCCCTTTGGTGGATTGATTGGCCCATTTTTATTATCTGCTTGGGGAGATCTATCTCCAGATCCGATTCAGTAATCCCAATCCTCCCCTTCTCCATCAGAACTTTCCTCGTTTGAAGGCGTGTTTGGTTGATCGTGTTCTGAAACAAAATTAACTCTTACCTGAACGTTAAAAGTGAGTGTTCCCACCGTTACATTAATCGATTATGGGATGTCGTCAATGTCTTCACAGAATAGTTCTAGATCAAACGACGTAAGATCGTCCCATTTGAGGCAATTTTTACTCGCTCTGTGGGGTAATCCAATGCTTGCTACTGTTCTTTCCACTGCATGTGAGTTCCAGCAAATCATAGGAAGATTAAGGAGGCTTACACTCACCTTGAGCCTTAGCTGATTTGGAACACCTTCCCGAAGTTGATCCCAATGATTAACTTAAGAGTAAGAGGCCATTTCCTCTGATTCGTCCTCCAGTCATGAGCTGGTGGACTATATCCCTTGAAGGGCATGTCACGAAGAAGGTGTTAGGTTCTGCAAGCTTTCTAGTGGTCCAAGTGCCAGTAGTATTCGCCTTCCAAAATAATGCATTTTGAACATCATCCTCTTTCACCTCCCTTCCATAGACTTCAACATACGCCGCACGATCTAGATATAATTCTTGCATTCTTTTTGAGCAGGATATATCTTACGAGACATCATTTTTTTTTTTTTCAAAGAGAACATCGCGAAGGATTTCTTGCAAGAATAGTGTTAAGTTGTAATTATATGTTCTAGTAACCAATTCTTGCATTAAAAAAAAAAGAGTCGATCAAACCTTTTTGTCTTTCACAGAAAAGGAAGATAAACAAACGTACTTCATTTTGTTTTCTGAATATTTTTCAAAACTTTTGACTTAGATCACAATCCTGCATGGGAGGACACATCCTAAAGATTAGGTAATGCATGAGGGCTTTAGTAAGAAATTCTTGGATGAACTTAGTCTATCACATATTGTAATATCCCAATCCAACAAAAATCCTGCTACATGAATCTTATAGCAACCAACGAAACAAAGGGATGGAAAAGCACGTGCTAGAAATTACGATGAAAGGACTCTTAAAGAAGTCTTCCTTCATCCCTTGACTCCAACTCCAAATCACGATGGGAGTTGGACTTCTTCAGGCTTTTTCCTCCTCCACCTTTATTTAAAGGTGTTGGGATATACCGACCGACCCCCGACTCCGACTCACCGACCCGACTCCGACTCACCGATGGATCCCGACTCCGACTCACCGATGGATCCCGACTCCGACTCACCGA